>JAQPPZ010017118.1:0-141342 GCA_028583015.1 Wollemia nobilis | reverse complement strand
GTGTGGTCATCCCAAGGTAGCACGAGGAGAAATCCAGGGGCCGTTTCAGGCTAGAACGACCAGTACCTACAACAAAAACCAAGAAAAAACTAAGGTTAAACCTTCATAAAGTCAATAGGGATAGGGTCACATCATGATTTCCATTGAAGTAGAGGAAACATGGCACACCTAAAAGTGTTAAACAATATGCATCTAAATCTGGTGTTTAAACAAGCATTGCAAAAGGACAAATTTAAGCAACCATGAAGCCAAATAAGTGCAATAAAAGATGCTTCTCTTTATTTTATTTTTAAATAAGAACAATGGTTACATATATGTCCCCTTGAGGGATCTTAGTGTGATACTTTTTTTTACAAAATTATGGGTGCCCAAGGATCAAGTCCTCAAAGTAACTCACATGCACTTCTAATGTTCTTCCTCATACCCACAATCGAAGTGGACGGACCTACGATACCTCCACTTTGTTCTATGATCTTGTGCTCCTTCCTTTTATGTTGTATGACATGCACGTACAAAAAAGGAAACCTGAATCGTTAAATAGCAAGTGTGTATATTGAAAACATGCAAACCCCACAAGCACTAAAATACTATAAAATATGAATATGCAATATGCCTATCTAAAAAAAATCCAAATGATCTGAAATTTTAGATATATGTAAAATAGATTATTTTGGGAAGATCTAATCACAAACATAATAGAAATTGCATCTGCTAGCATGGCATAATTGCAGTGCATGTTTCCAACCTACAAAACCCAAAGCAAGCAATTTTTGCCCCTAAACATATCCAAAAGATATGAAACTTTGAAAGAATACATAAAATAATATTTCAAGACAACCCATGTGGTCAGATTTGTAAAATAAATAACAGTTTCATGTGCATCTCTATATGAGCTTTGTAGACCTGCATAAGACCCTACAAAACACTAAAAATGTGATATCTCACTCAATATAACTCTAAAATTCATGAAATTTTGAAATAATGTTCATATACTAATCTAGAATATGACTAAAAAATAATAGTAAATAAATCATGCACAAATATGTCCTCATCCCTTGCAGGGATGGTGGGACTGTCATAGAATGGGGACCATCCTGGGGTGGGACAACCACCAATTATGCACTTATTTTATCACCAATTCCTTTGTGAATTGGTAATGGACATCCTAAATAGTTTTGTAAGCAAATTATGCCTCCTAGATCACTCGCAAACCTCCTTTGCTAGGTAGATATTTTGAGAGAAAAGGCACAAAGTACGAGGGGAAATCTTGGCAGCACTCTATTGATATGTCTCAAAACTCCTCTCTATCTTGTGTTGAAATAGGATTCACTTTATAGCCAAAGGAAGCCTTTGGGCAAGAAGGCATGTGAGGCCATGCAGGGCAAGAGGAACCATTTGGCCAACAATGTGGCATGCATTGGAGGGGGAAGAGAATCTCTCTATTTGGCCTCCCTCATGCAGTATGTCATAAGAATGTTGCACCCTTTGACTTGCATGCTTGAATAGGTAGTGAAAATGGTAATTTTTGAGTGTCATTTGTCCAAATTTGATTTTTTTGCAGTCAAATCTTGTGGTCGTCCCACCCCAGGATAGCCAGTTTGCCACCATCCCTGGGTGGGATGGCCACAAACTGTGACCATCCCAGGGTGGGATGGTCATGTCTATGTGGCCTAAAACCATCCAAAAGTGGGGTAGAGCCTTCCAAGAGTGGTTAGGACCACTATAAAACCTTTGAGGGTTGCCCAAGGGGGCCATATGGTGTCAATTAGACCTTGTCTTGGTCACCTAATTGTATTGACCAGATTTTAGTGTCTATAGTAAGCTTTTAAGAATTGGACTAGGTATGGGTTCAATAAAAATAGAAGAAGGATCTACATGATTGTAAAATTCTAGTTTAGGTAATAAGTATGAGTTGGGATCTTGTTATAGGATTTCAGCTTGATAGGTTGATGTTGTTGTTTCAAATTCTTCTAACTTATAAATTCCAGGCTACCTACTAAATTCTCTTTGAAAATTTCCTTTTGAGTTATTGATATTTATAAGTCTTCCCTTAGAGTCTCTAGGTCTGCTCATGAATTTTCTAAGTTTCCTTGTTTTTGCAACACGTCTAATATTCCTTTAATATTCTATGAATATCGTTGATCAGATCAAATTTGTTTGGGTGTCATGAAGTGTTCTTCTTCAAAATTAAAATAGTCTACCACCAACTAAATCAATTGAACAAGAAAATCTTGAGTTGGAATGGGGTCAGGATTTCCAAATTGTAACTCACAGTGTAAATATTGACACAACTCCCTAAAGCACACAACTCTATGTATCCTTTGATATTTCTTGCTATATTCTAGAGCTACTTCTCTCTTTTCTAGGTCTTCAGGAATTTGTGAATGAGGAGGGAGTCTTCAAAATATTGATTCCAAGGGTAAAGTGTTGTATTTACTGTATCTCTTCTGTCCCAAAGCCAATTCTCACAATTCCTTTTAAGATCCAGGTAATATGAAATGTATTTTCTCCCTAGAGTTTTAGCTATGTCAATCCTTTTGATTTCCTTCAATTCATCTGATTTTTCTTTAATAATGTCAATACATTCATACAGACACTCCCACTCATTACTGGATTCTCTATTTCCTTGCTCAAAAAGAAGGTTAACTTCTTGTTTTATCAATAGTTCTCTAAGGTCTATAAGTGCAGACTAATTATGACTATTTTCCACCATCTAGCAACTTATTTTTATTTTCTTTTTTTCTCTCTGGTTTTGTTTTGTTTGGGTTTTGATTTTTATTTTTTGTTTTAATCCCACTATTTTCAAGTTTATATACAAATCACAGCAATTGAGTTTATAACTATCCTTAATAAAACAAGGAACAAGTGAAATAAAATTTCACAATAATCCTAATGTTTTGATAAAATTAGATGTGACTCATGTTTTGACGAATATTTATACAACTAATCTTAACACATTATGAGCAAAATGAAATATTGTTGGAAAAGAAAAATTTATTGAAAATAAAAGGTTAAACTATTATTGTTTGTTTGATTGTTCAGAAGGGTTTCACTATGGCTATGTCACTTAGCCATGCCTACTTCCTACTTTTGATAAGGTTCTAAACCAATGTTTAGTTCTATTTCAGTGTGTACCTACTTCCTATTTTTCTCACAGGGCCTAAGTCAAACTAAACAATAATAATCACCCAAAGCTAAAAAATGTGCAGGAAATAAAATTTTCTAAAATAAAAGATAAACTATTACTGCTTCTTTTATTATTAGGAGGGTTTCACTACGGTTGTGTCGCTCAACCATACCTACTTCCAACTTATGTCAGGGTTCTAAGCCAATGTTTAGGTCTATTTCAGTGTATACCTACTTCCTGTTTTTCTCGTAGGTCCTAAGTCAACTGTTAGAATATTAATATGTACTATGCCTTTTTTTTTACACTTGCCAAGTTCCTTGATAGTTGTCATGTTTTTCATATAGGTTTATACCTATATATTGTAATCTATCTTGTATCAATAACATCTCATATTTTTCCCATTCCCAACATTTGGTATCAGAGCGATGAGATCCGCTTGAGGGATTGGTTTGAGTATGGAGTCAGGGAGTATGCTCTCCACTCATTGAGTGGATCATAAACCAGAAGCTCTATGTTTTTGGGAAAATTTTTCCGTGAGAAGATTTTGAGAGCATTTAAAAAAAAACATTGTGTGTCCCCCCTTTGACATCTCCATTTTTTTAGATCTGGAATTGTATGACCCCATTATTTCTTGTAGATTTGTTTTCCTAGAGTAGATTTTTGTGAGAGCAAAATTTTTTTCTATCTATTTGGACCTGCAGTTGTGAAGCACGCATGCTGCATCCAAAAAGCAACAATGTCATAGACACTCCTGAGGTAGCTGTGCTCATCTATGCAATTGGTAGGAAGGTGATTTCTACGATGGTCTAAACGATGCATATTTTGGTAGCATTGTGATCTCTATTAAGCTTTGTGGAGCATATCTACCAAGATTGTGTAAGAAATTTGTTGAACGCAGGGATCTGGTGCATCAAAAGTGATTTACATGCTCGCATAGCAGTAGAGACATTCGATATCTAAAAATTTGAGTGGGAGTACCCTATCATCAATATTGGTATGTATGCTTCAGCTACTGCCATACCATTTTGTCATCCTCAAGTTTTGACATTTGGTTTGTGATCCTTCCAACGCCTATTTTAGAAGGCTTAGCGAGTGGAATTGAGAGCATTGATATAATTCCATTAGAGTCAAGTAGCCTTATATTTCAATTGGTAGAGAAGCTTCAAGAGCCTTTCACCAATAGATCCAGAAGTAGTTTGATGAAGGAATTGAAGAATAAATGTATTTTTTGATTTGTATCATCCATGATCTATTTATAGAATGGGCTCTTGGAACCATAAAAAATATAAAATTGCTACTGTTTTGTTTGATTCATATGAAGCCTTTGCAACTAGTCTCATGCATTCACCGTGGTGTAGTCATCGAGGAAGAATAGCGTGGGGTCCATCTATGAGTCATAGTAGATCAAGGATTTGACCCTACATCCTATACCATCATAGACCATAGTTGCAGTTTGTGAATATTTTTGTCCCTGCACAACATGATAGCAGGCACATAAAATATAGTGACTAGCCTATAGATCTAAGTTAGTGCGGCTAGTATTTATTTTGCTTCGTTCTTCCACCAAGTCAATATCAATAGTTGGGTAATCTTTGTTTGATGCATCTAGTATTACGCGTCCTCAAGCCTACCATTCATTGCTATTCAATGCGGAGTCTCAGCACTATGAAACCTGTAGCTCCACAATTTAATTTTGTTCAAAATTTTATTTTATTATTAAGTCATTCCTTTTGAAGTGCAGCCACCAATTATCATTCATGCTTGGTGAGAAATACCATGGACATCTATGCAAGCAATCTCATTGGTTGTTTATGGTGTTGTTTGAAGACTGCAGGTTTGCAAACGTTAAAGAGATGACCACTGATAGATCCAATTGATAGATCCATATAAAACCACTGCAAAGGTGAATACTGTGATGCACTCTAACTTTAGCTTTTAGGCAAGTGCATTGATCGGGAGAACCTACAAAACCCTACAAAAATTTCTTCTATTTTGGCTTTGATTTCATTGAAGGGAGAAATTTTTGCTATATTTGGGTATGTTCACTGGTGAAAATTCAATGGGAAATATTAAATTACCAACCGTATTTTTTTAATTTTCTTTGGCGCTTTCTCTCGTAGCAAAGTGGGACGTGAATTTAGACTTGATGGAAAACTGGCATGTGAGTTCCATGATTTCTTTATGCACGATCTATCTACGCAACTAGAGACTCGATGGCAAACTGGAGTGTGAGTTCCATGATTTTTGCCCTTCAAGTCATAGCCAGTCATTGGTTTCAAATTTAGCCATGCATAAAATATAGTAAGTAGGGTCCACATATATTACGTTGAGACTCTTTGGAGCAATTTTCGATAGTTGTGGACACAAATACACACCACCTAATTTATTTAAAAATTGTATGGATATTTTCTAATAACATATTTCATAAAAAAAAAAATAATAATAATAATAATAACTCCCATATTAAGCACTATATTCTATATTAGCACTCATATGGGTGGCCATTTGGGAAGTCCCGGAGTTGCACATATTTAGAAAGTCATTGTTTTTTACCTTTTTGAAGCAATAATTTGTATCCGACTATAGGCTTATATATAGTCATTGGAAATGATTTTTCGAGAGGGATCTATTGGTGCAATTATTTTCTAGTTTTAGGATTATTTGATATGCTAAATTATCATTTAAAAGTAATATTTTAAATCAAAGTGCATTTTTTATTGCATCTGACACTCTTGAATAGAAAATTTGGTAAAATTGTGAGGGACTCAATTTAAGTCATTGGGAGGACATTAGGCCAAGTTATTCATTGAAGTTGGCAAAGTTTATAGGTATCCTTATAATTGAAGGCATTGATATTGTAAAATGTTTGAGTCACATTTGTGGCTATTTTTTAGCCAAATTTTCTAATACAATCATCAACTCAAGGGGTGATTTAGGTCCCCTTGTCCCTTGTTGGTGGATTCCTATTGTGGCAATGTCTTGGCCACTTTAGCTTACCTCTCTTCATTTGGGCTTGTTCTTCATTTTATGCTTGTTATAACCCTTGCATATTTTTTGGGGTTTATATAATTGTAATCAAGTGTAGTCCCTTTGCATATATACACTTGACATTTTTTTGCAACATCTAAAAGCAAGCAAGAACACAAGCACCTTGTCATAACATCTAAGCACCTGAAACTTTGGCACACTATTATAACAAATTCTCAAAAGGCAAGCAATTAAGCATTGTAATAAGTAGTTTCACTTCTTACTCTCTTTGGATGGAAAAGGGCACTTGTGTTCAAGTTATCCCTCCCACTGTCGGAACCACTTGATGATTTAAAGTGGAAACTAGGCGAACCCTCCTCTGGATTTTAAGTGGTGTACCGTAGATTTTTTAGAGAGCTCTAATTTGGTATTTGTGTTTCTTATTTCCTCCTTTGTTGAGCTCCCTATTCTTTCAATCCTTTTATAATCATGGCTTCTAAAAATGTTCTAAGTGGTCTCACTAAAAATCTTGAAGGAGCTCACTCTTTTGAAAATTGGAAGTATGGAATGGAATCTATATTAATGATGAATGGCATGTGGTATTTTGTAAGGGAGAAAAAAATATGAAGACCCACTCACATCACCTAAAGACCCTACAAAAAAATTACTATTTGAAAATAATTCTAATATAGCTTTAAGTCTCATCAAAATGGCTACAGGAATTCAATGTAGAGAAACTGTAAGAACTGCAACTACACCTAAACAAACATGGGATGCTATAATAATATTATTTGATAGGCCAAGTCAAGACAACATTTTGTATCTAAAATAAAAATTGCACAATCTATGTATGAAAGGCTCACTTATCAATTACCTTATGGAAGTGAAGTCTATTAGGAATGATTTCTTAGCTGCTGGTAAAACTCTTGATGATAATGAGTTGATTCCTATAATTTTGCATGGCCTTCCTTCCAAATTTCACTTTTATGCTACAATGTTAGATCTAAGTGGTAAAAAAATAAATTCATCACTTGAAAAAATTGAGATTCTACTTAAGAAACGTGAGCAAGCCCTAATAAAATATGAAGATATTAAATCCTCATCAACAGATTTTTCCACCAAGGCATCCTTATAGCTTAGATAAAAGAAGTGTCCAAATCAATCGAATCAGAATCAGAGAGGTAGATAGAATCAAATATACCCATAGTAGCTACATCAACAGAAGCATCATTAGCCATGTCAGAAGTACCAATAGCTACAATAGTAGTACCAATAGCCATGTCAGTAGTACCAGTAGCAGCCACATCAGCAATAGCCACAACAGTATAATCAATAGCCAAATTAGCAACCAAGATGGAAAACAAGACCTCATCAAGGGGGTCATCCAAATAGAGGGCCTCAAAACAACAATCAACAAGGATATGACTATTGTGGCAAATGGAATCATAATGTCACTAATTGCTATCAAAGATAAAGTGATCAAAGGGGTTCATAAGATAATAATATCAACACATTATATGCAGTAAATCAAGTTAATGTTGAAGATAAATATTGTTGGTATATTGATTTTGGGGTAGCAAAGCACATGACAGCAAGGTAATATTGGTTAACCAAGGTTCATCCTACTTCTAATCAATTCGTTACTTTTGGTTATGAAAGTTTCCTTCCCATTAAGGTGTTGGGGAGGCACCACTTACTTTGCATGATGGGAATAATGTTCCTGCAACAGATGTTTTGTATGTATCTGGTCTTAAAAGGAGTCTTCTTTCTATTGGGCAGCTTATATATAAGGGCTATATTGTATATTTTGAAAAAGATAAGTGCTACATTCAAGAACCAAATGACACTTTCAAAGCCATGGGAGTAAAAAAGGATGGTGTTTACTACCTCCTTACCAAATATGTAACTCAAAACTCTTTGCATACAACAACTACTTTTCTTTGGAGTACATGTGGCATGAAAGAATGGGGTATTTAAATTTTCATAATCTTCAAATGATGGTAAGGAAAGGTTTGGTAAAAGGGCTTCCTCACCTTAAGGAGTCAAAATGCTTTTTTGAGCCATGTGTTATAGCCAAACACCATAGACAACCTTTTGAGTCATGAAAGGGTTGGAGAGCCAATAGAACATTGTAATTGGTTCATTCAAACATTTGTGGTCCAATGTATGTTCAATATTATACTAGGGCTAGATACTGCATCACTTTCATTTATGATTATAGTAGAAAGGTATGGATCTACCTAATTCAGTACAAATGGCAAGCCCTTGATAAGTTCAAGGAATTCATGGTACTTGTTGAAAGAGAAAGTGGCTACCAAATATCCTCTTTAATATTAAATAATGGTGGAGACTATGTCTCCAATGAATTCTCCAATTTTTGTAAGTACCATGAGATAAGGAGGCATTTCACAACTCCTTATACCTCCCAAAAAAATGGAGTAGCTGAGAGGATGAATCAAACAATCATAAATAGGGCAAAATCAATGTTACTTGTTGCTACATTGCCCAACTCATTTTGGGGAGAAGTTGTTCTTACTGCTACATACTTGACTAATAGGTCATACACTAAGGCCTTACATGATATAACACCTGAACAAGCATGGAGTGGAAGGACGCCCTATGTGGGTCATTTCAAAGTCTTTGGATGTGATGCATATGCTCACATTCCTCATAAGAAAAGGAAGAAGTTTGATTATAAGAGCCAAAAATACATCTTTGTTGGCTATAGTGATAGTGCCAATACCTATAAATTGTATGAGTCTATTTCCAAGAGGATCTTTCTATCTAGGGATGTTACCTTTCATGAGTTTCCCCCATATAATCCTCCTACTATGGCCCCCACTTTGGAATTAACTAATAAAATAGTTGCTCCCTTGATACATACAATATAATCTAGTCCTTCCTCTTCACTCATAAATCAACAAATTCCTCAACATGAAGAACTCCCCATAAATTATCCATGTCCTCCATCTCCTTCTACTCCTCCATATAATTATCAAGCCACATCATCAAATCCTTTACCTAAGTAGGTTCAAGCCACCATATATGAGGCCCAAAGTCATTTTCCTACTTATACAGGTAAAAGGCCCTTATCCCTAAGACACCAAGTGAATTATGCCCTCATGGCCAAAGTCCTTAGCCAACCTGAACCTTATAATGTCAAAGAAGCAGTTGGTGATCCTAAATGGGTTCTTGCCATGGATCAAGAATTGGATTCCATTGAAAGGAATCACACTTGGGAGTTAGTTGATTTACCCCAAGGTAAATATACCATTGGAACAAAATGGGTGTACAAGGCAAAGTATAAAGCAGATGGTTCATTAGATCGCTACAAGGCTCACCTAGTAACTCAAGGCTTTAAGAAACAAGAGGAAATATATTATGAGGAGACTTTTGCTCTTGTGGCAAAGATGACTAAAATACACACAGTTATTGCTTTCGCAGCTCAAAAGCATTGGCTTATATATCATATGGATGTCAAAAGTGTATTTCTCAATGGAAACTTGAAGGAGGAAGTGTATGTGAACCAACCACCAGGGTACACAGTTGAAGTCCAATAAAACAAAGTCCTCAGATTGGATAAATCTCTATATGTGTTGAAGCAAGCATCCCAAGCTTGGTATGCAAAATTTACTCTTATTTCATAAACCTTGGTTTCACTAGATCTACAGCAAAATCTACTCTCTATGTGAAACATTGGAAGAATCACATAATTTTGGTTACATTGTATGTGGATGATCTTTTCATTACAGGTGATGACACAGAAGGAATAAGGTTGCTCAAGGAGGACTTATGCAAAAAAAATGATATGACAGACTTAGGCTTCCTCCACTATTGCTTAGGCATAGAGGTATGGAAACAACCTGGGAAGATTTTTATCTCATATGCTAAATACATTCAATTTATTTTAGAGAGGTTTCACATGGAGGAGTGTAAGCCCTCCCTCACTCCCATGGAAACCAGCTTGAAATTGGTTAATAGTGATGATGAAGAAAGGGTTGATGGCACCCTTTACAAGCAGCTAGTTGGAAGTTTGATCTACTTAACTTCAACTAGACCAAATATTTCCTATTCAGTTGGCCTTATTTCTAAATTCATGCAGGATCCTAAGAAGAGCCATTGGATAGCAACTAAGAGGATTTTGATATTCCTCAAGGCCACCCCTCATCATGGCCTTATGTATACATCATGTCATAACTTTTCTTTAATTGGCTACATAGATTCAGATTGGGCTAGTTGTCCTAAAACTAGAAGATCCACATCGGTTTATTGTTTTCAATTGGTCCAGGGCTCTATTTCATGGAGCATCAAGAAGTAGAACATAGTTTCATTATCTTCAGCAGAGGCTAAATATATGGTGGCAGTTGAGGCAACTAAGGAGGCAATTTGGTTGAGGTGATTAATTCAGGATATTGAGCTATTCATAGATGGTCAAACATATATATATTGTGATAATCAAAGTACCATCAAGATGACCATGAATCCAATTTTTCATGCCAAAACAAAGCACATTGAGATCCATCATCACTTCATCAGAGAAATGGTCCAAAAATACATTATACACATGGAGTATGTACCAACTCAATATCAAGTGGTTAACATCTTCACCAAGTCACTTGGGCAAGATAAGTTTTCTCAGTTTAGCAAATTGCTCTATGTATGTAATAGAAGTCAATATTAAGGGGGAATGTTATCTAATGTTGACTTATTTTTTCTATAGTTAGGATAGTGCACATTAAGGGGGAATGTTATAATATTAATGTGCACTATGCCTTCTTTTTTACACTTGTCATATTTTTCATATAGGCTTATGCCTATATCTTGTAATCTATCTTGTATCAATAACATATCATATTTTTCCCATTCCCAACATCAAATAAGCAATAATAATTATCCAAAGCAAGAAATTTGTAGGAAATAAAATTTGCAGGAAATAAAATTTGCAAAAATTGAAATTTGCAGGAAATAAAATTTGCAAGAAATAAAATTTGTAAAAATTGAAATTTGTAGGAAATAAAATTCTAATTAAGAAAGTAGTAAAATTGATTTCTTAAGAGAAATGAACATGGAAGCATCAAACAAAGGGGCCTTTTGGGACCATCTCATGCCACTCTGACTCATATGCACATCAAGGACTCATACGTACCTCTTTCCACATACAAGTAAGCATCGCCTAATTGCACTACCAAACAACTTTTTTGATTAACCACTACGGTGCTACTCTCCCTGGCAACGATGCTAAAATGATCAACTGTAATATCTTACATTTAATTTATCAATATAAGGGTAAATCAAGGTTAGATTTAAAGAGTATGAATCCTATATAGATTGTACCGTAGGGATCAATGCTAAGCTTATTTTATATTCCTTTCGATTTTAGGTGTTTGCAAAAAATATAATAAATAGAAATTAAATTGTGTAGGAATGAAAATAAAATGCAATTCTGATTTATGCAGTAAATACGATAATTACCTATTAATGAATTGTTCTAACAGTAATTGCTTATTGATGACTTAATCTGTTGGTGAATATATCTATTGTTGAGGATCCTCGTGCAGTTAGTTTTATTTATCTATTCTAACTTTATATTTTATGAAAATGCAATTTACTTTATTTTATATTCTAAGGTTAATTAACTATTTCTAACCTATTGTAGGGGTGAGAGCTTAGGGACTAGTTGTAGGAGTGGGCCTACCTCCGAGAAGATAGTGTAAGTCTTACTCGCCTAATTTAATTTATCTCAGTAACTAAGATGCATAAATATTCCTAACATTATTTTATTCTATGAATGCAATAATGTACAATTACAACTACATAAATGAAATTACACAATAAATACAAATGACACAATTACCATATGCGAAGAATGAAGTGCTACTTTTATTGCTGGAAATTCAAATGTATATGTTGGCGCAATTCTTCAGAAATTGTACAAACATTAGACATTTTGACATTAGCTATTTCTCCATTAGAACATTGGACATTAGACCTTTTCAAAGGTCTCCCTATGTAATTTATATTATGACTTGTACAATTTTGAATAAACTCTTCCACGTATTTTGCCATGTGGAGTTGTGGACTTGTAATGCAACAACTATGCACTAACGAAAATAATCTAAACTAATAAAATTCCTAATTCTTCTTGGACTCAGTAAACATTCTAAGTGGTCCAAGTGACATTTTATAAATACACTTAATAAAACTATACTAATTTAAATATTTTGCAAGATGTACAATATAATCATGTCCTTTATTTTTAAAAAAGGTATAAAAATCTTGCGTCTAAATATAATCAACCTAACAAGATTCCAATTATACAATATCTATAGAATAAAGTGAAAACAACTTTATTAATCACAATATCCTTGTGGAGAATATGTGATGAGTCAACTTAATATAATATGATTGTACTCCTTTATTGCCATGTGAGAGCGCCATGTTGTTGTTGATGTGGCATACAATATTGGTCAACTCTCTTCGGTAACTGATGGTAATAATTCTTCTTCAATAACAGCTTTCAGTAGCTACCTTTTGTAACATGCTTCGGTAACCCTCTTATGTAACATTATTTAGTTACCACCTTATGTAACAGTAATTAGCCACTATTTTGTCACCATGCCTAAGTATCCTTAATCCTTTTTCCTTACATCCATCTTCTCGCGTCCATGGTATATCCTGAAGCTTGCGCTGCTACACTATGTATTTGTGGAACATACTTCAAGACTTTACTACATAATTACTCATAACTTGAATGTATTTTACATAAAAGGCACACATTTGTCAGATTTAACTGCATTCATATTTTTACTGATAATTCATAGAAATAAACAAGAACAACTAACTTAAAATACATTATAATCATAAATTAAATATAAAAATGGAACAATTTATTATGAAAATATGTACCAAATAATCATTCATCAAATAGCTTCTCCTTTGATGGGTTTATACCTTATGTTGTGTTGGTCAAGTCCTTTCATTCTCTAGAAGACCTTGTTTCTCTATATTATAAATATTTGGTGAAGTTGGGAATTGCTCCCCCTTTCATCAAAAAGGATGGTACAGTCATAGTTTGCACTAACTTTAATGTAGTTTTTCCTAGATAAGGAACTATGGGTGATTTCCTTCATGATGAGAATCATGAATATACCCTCCATCACAGTCATTTATTTGATGGGTTAGATCCTTGCACTATCATAATTTTTATTAAAATAGGTGGAACACTCAAAAATTTTGCTAACTTTAAAAACCAATGAATATAATTCATCTTCCAAAATAATAATAAAAACAACAAAAACAAAAAAAAAATTATACATGGTGTTGCATTTTCACCTAGTTTGTATTTGATATACTTGTTCATATTGTATGAATGTCTATCATATTTTTTATGATTTATCTAACATTGTATTCCATGCATTTTTTTTGTCATACAATTGCATTGTTGCTTGTTCATACTTGCATGATTGCTTGATCATATAGATTTTTGGGAATTTCCTCATAATGGTAAGTGATGACAACTAGTTAAATCGTAGCTCACATGCATTAGAATCTCACTAGGGATATGATGCCTAGTTAATCCCAATCTAGGCCTCATAGCCATGCATTTCCATCATTGCACTCATTCATGCTGATCTATATTCCTTGACCTTAAAATTTTTCATTGCTTATATCTCTCCAAGTCAAGGGATATGGTTCTTTTTTTGCACCATTGGCTTTGTCCACACACTTTCTTACACACACCACACCCCTATCATGTAGTAATAACTTTTGCACATCATTCACACACAATACACCTTATATGGGACCAACTTCATGGCCACAAGTGAGGGGTAGCCTCTTTTCAACCATTTACGAGCATACATCCTAGCGGGTATATCTCTTTCTCTTTCTCCATCTTAGCGAGAACTACACCTGTAGTGTTTACAACTCCATATTGTCCATATTTTCAAGCTTACAACCCTCACAGGATACCTTCATAGACACACATGAGGGGTAACCTATATCTCGATCATTTGTGAGCATACATCCTCATAGGGTTTTGTTATTTTATTTTATTTTTTGACCTTTTGGAGCTTTGTTTTCATTCACCCATGCATTTCATTTAGGTTTGCATTTTATATGCATTACATTTAGTTAGATTCATCTCATTCCATATCATTCATTTATTATTTATTCATTGCATCCATTATGATTGTGTTCACCATGCTTATAAATAAATAAATAAATAAAGTTATGAATCAAAAATCAAGCAACACCAATACACAAGATAAAATAACAATAATCACAGTAATACACAAATTATTGCACAAGATAGATAAAATTTTTATTAATGCAGGTGGATCTCCAAATGATATAATCAATGTATCCCAATGTGGGGTTTTATAAAAAATTTTATGTGATACAGATTTTTACAATTGCTAGGGTTCTCTAAAACCCTAGCTCAAAATAATAGCCGATGTCTTTGCATTTGTCTTCGATCCTAATGAGGTTGTGAGTGGGCTTGTGTATCCTAAAAGAGACACCCTAGCTTTAATAGTTGTAAAATATATGTACCTATAGATAGAAAACAACAACAAATATTAGAAGCACCTGTGAGAGCTCCACAGTGTGAGGCCCTCAAAAAGATAAATCAACTAAACCCTAGATGTTGAATGTAATATTAAAAAAAAAAGTGTAGGAACATGAAATAAATACAAATAAATTTATTACCTTATCAACAAATTGATTTTTATGTTTGCTTCAATTAAGGATGGTCGCGGGGATGCTCGAATGACACCCAAGGTTTAGGGGATTGCAGATCTGCAACAGGGAACACCTAGAGGTGTTCTATGATTGTGAAAAATGCACTAGGGTGTTCTGTTATGGTGGCAGATGCACCGGGGCATTCTATGATGGTGGTGGATGAACCAAGGTGTTATATTATGAAATTAGATGCACTAGGGAATTTAGGGGGCTGAGGATAATGTTGCAAAACCAGATCTGGTTCTGCATAGGTTATGCGATGGTGGATGCGAACGATACAAGGGTGACGATGAAAGGCAAGAGTAATGGTGAGATGGCTAGGGTAGATTGTTAGAGTTTTAGACCTTCTAATAATTCTTTGTGAATGTTTGTCGATAAAATTCAACCTTAGAAGAATCAGGGACTCCAAATTAAGGGAGAGTTGAAGGAATGTCAAGGGTCTAAGTCATCAAAATGACTACTCTTTTATAATCTTCCCTTGGGCATGTTAGGGTTTTGAAGACACAAAATATGTGGCAAATATTAAAACATGAAGAAGGGTGGAGATTAAATTTGGTCAAGTGGTATGGATTGAGGTGGATGGATGAATAATATTAAAACATGGTTGAGGGCTAGGATTAATTCATATATATTTATTAAATATATAAAAAATATAATATATAAAATATTAATATTTAAATATATATTAAACAAATACATATATATATAAATAATGGATGGTTGTGATTAGAGGACACATATGGATGAAAAGTGGCTAAATTTTGGTGTCTAAAGATATCCCTTTTTGTATCGTGTTGTGTGAAACACAATGTGATGAAAAAATACAAGACACCTGGTTTTGACCTGATGAAGAAGTAGCTATATTTCCTTGGAATGCAAAGATGAACTTGAAGGTAAAAAAATTGTATGTGTAGCTTACCCCCTCAATTTGTGAATGAGTGAAGAATGAATCTCACAAGCCAATTGATAGAATTATGCGATGAAAAATTCAATTGAATGGTGTAAGTGCAAGTGTATGATGTAAGTGTAAGTGTATGATGTAAGTGTAGATGATATGAATGATGTACAATGATTTCATTTTTCCCCAATGGAGGAAGGGTATTTTTGCCAAGTTTAGATGACATGCTCATGTAATATGTATCCCATTATGGGAAATCAAAATAAAATGTGGTTACCCCAAGTTTGGGGTGATTCCATGCTGTTGAAGAAAGTGCCTTTTGGTGTAATTTAAATGCAAAGATGTAAATTTAAAAAATAATTCTATCCTTAGGATAACTCATGATTGTAGCTAATTCCAATATGGAATTCCTAAATGGTTTCTCAATCACTTTACCCGACCTGTATTCTCAGAGACTGGTGTAATTGCAAATAAAATAATGAAAGTTATCCATGTTGGGAACCCCATGGAAAAGGGCATCAATGACAACTATTGAGCAAATTGGTCTTAGCATAGTCTGACTCAAGGGATGAGGGACAAAAATTTATTTTTTGTTTGAACAATAATATATTGGATGATGAAGATTGTCAATTTTCCTTATGGTGATTTACTCATCTTACCAAGGAGATAGAATAGACAACTAGATACGAGGTTCACTTGAAATTGCAGGTGAACTTGGCAAGATGTGCAAATGCAATTTGCTACAATTACCAAGGAGATAGAATAGACAACTAGATACAAGGTTCACTTGAAATTGTAGGTGAACTTGGCAAGATGTGCAAATGCAATTATTGATGGATGAAAATGAATATTTGATGATGAGAACGATAATTATGGTTGTTTTATGAAAATTTGGACCATTTTGATGCATTTTGAAACTTGAAATATGATTTTACGCCTTTTGGTCGCAATAAAAAATTATGCACCCAAATAAATTTTGATTTTCATAAAACATGATATGATGATGAAAAGAATTAATGGATGTAATTTGAAGTGATTTTGTGGAGGTAAGCTACCTTTTTGGATCTTATTTTTCTTTTTACCAGTTTTGATGCCAAATTCCTGATCGCATTTGTAGCAACCTCAGACATCCATGGGCATCTTGTGATCTGCAAATGCTTGTGTGTGTTCCAATGTACCTATGAAACCCATGGGTATTCTAGTACACCAATAGTGGCTATAAATATTTTATAGAAGTGAAGTCAGATTTATTCTTTGCATTCATAAATTTTAGAAGCTGCATCTGAGGAAGTGAGAAAGTGAAGTGACATGGAGGTTTTTGGTGGTGCGAAAGCCATGGCGATGGAGGGTGTGGATGTGGTGGTAGTAAAATAGGTGAATTCTACTAAGGTAAGTGTCCTTGGAACTCTTTTTTTGATCTTGTACAATTTTTATTGTGTAAGAAAATGAATGACTTTAATGTAATTGCTTTGTCAATGTGTTGTGCTACAGTTGAGAATTTTGGAGGCTCAACATCAATTTTCACCTCTCATCACAGGGGTGAGAAAGGCATTATAGGAGGCCTAGTGTAAGTGGCTAGAGGTTGTGGATTCCTAAGGAACCAATGCTCTATAGACATCATCGAAATGAGATGGGTCTACCTTGTGCTGAGGCATGGAGGGTGACCTATGAGGATAACAAGGAGATGGATCTTCCTAATTTGGATGATGCAGGGACTACTACAGAGTATGATGCATGGTTCACTGCACAACCACCATGGGTACTAAGTCTAATATTTGGTGGATTAAATGGTGATGAGGATGAAGTAGAGGCTGAGGAGGAGGAGATAAATGAGGCTTCCAGATGTTGCAGATGCCTTCGATCTAGTAGTCAAGGAAAACAATCTAAGGATGCAGTAGAGTAGGATCCAGCTATTGGAGTTAATGGAGGTTATGATGATGATGATATGGAGGAGGTTTTGAAGAGACCTCTAGTCTAAAGTGAGGAAAATTGGGTGATGCTTGAGCAGCTCGTGGTAGAGTAGGATGTAGTGATAGCAGGTCAGATTGTGAAGGTAACAACTTGGGATGAAGAGATAGCTCGATTATGGGTGGAGCTAGAGGTACGACCAACTACAAATGGAGGTGAGGATAGGATCATGAGGCTCTATGTAGAGCTACTTGAGAAGGACTATTGTTAGAGACATGATGTATGATGCTTTCAAGCCTGAGATGGATATATCCAGGTTCTGGAGGATCAATTGATGGAGCAACACAGTGGGCTTCCATATCCACCCTCCTCATCTATATCCATGTTTGTTAGGCATAGTGATTTTAGGCATAGATCTAGGTCTAGGGCTCCTTCAGGGTCACATGGGTCATATTATAGGCGTTAGCTAGTGTCGAGATGAACTTTTTGTATATGAGCCTTAGTACTCCATTGTATATAGCCTTCGGGCATTCATTGTACATACAATATTTATATATACATGTATTTTACTTTT
Source organism: Wollemia nobilis (assembly GCA_028583015.1). Taxonomy (NCBI): domain Eukaryota; kingdom Viridiplantae; phylum Streptophyta; class Pinopsida; order Araucariales; family Araucariaceae; genus Wollemia; species Wollemia nobilis. The sequence continues at coordinate 123,126 of JAQPPZ010017118.1, read as the reverse complement.
GTTTGAATCCTTTTGTGTAAATATATGTGTATATGTGTGATCAATGATAATGCAATGATAATGTGTATGAATGCAAGTGCATTAATGTTTTTAATGATCATTTGTAGTTTAGATTTTTCTTGACCATGTATAGCATTTTTGTTTAATCAAGGGCACCAAAATGGTGGTATGTGAAATGGAAGACTCATGTAATGATATGTATGTTGATATGGAAGAATATATCGATGTTAATATGGAAAACTGATATGTTTTGCAGAGACTCAGACCTACTAGTGATATCAAACAAACTCACAAAATACTACCTAATTTCTCTAGGACAAAATGTGTGTGCAGTGAATTCATTTACATAATCATGAGTATGGTAATGACTTGAGGTACTCAATAACCAGTGTGTGTGCAAGTGAGTTCATTAACTCGTCTTGAGTAAATTGAGATAAAAAAACTATTATGGAGAATACCAAGAAGCTATTTTATCCGTATGTGCAGTTAGAGGTCTATTCAAGAGAGACGTGTCACCACACATGAGCATACTCCACTACCAGTCAAGCGTTTATAGACCCGATGGAGATTAGTTCCATAGTCTAATAATCTGATCTCTAAGATTTTGGGATTCAGACTCCTAACCGTCTGATTGGAAATGTAGTTCTATCCTTACAACTTGAGGATATATGGTGTGTGATGTGTAAAATATTTAGAGTTTTTGGGAGTCAAATTCTCAAACGAAGTGTGATGCAAATTTTACCCTATCCTTACTACACTATATTTTGTTTGGAAGTAATTGTGATAGTGGTGAAAACCATTATTGTTTATTTTTAGACTATGTGCATGATGGGAAAAACAAAGAATACCCTTTTCACTTAGAGATAAAACCCAAGTATGGTGTTATCCCTCTTTGCCACAAGATGTTTTTAAGATGTGTGATTGTTTTTGGTTCAAGAAAGTCAAAGTCAATTCCCATAACTCAATATTTTATTAGTGAAAATGTATCTTGGTCCTAAAGAAAAATCGACATGAATTAGACATTGCTAGAAACACTAGGAGTGGTTGAGTGACCGAAAACACCTAGGGATTATGGAAATATGATTTGCAAATGATAATTTTGTTGTAAATATTGAGCATAATGAGTTTTCATTGATGTCAAAGGATACATGAGGTAAGAATAGTTTGATGTGATAGTCAAGGCACAAATATTCCACTTTGGTTTGACGCAAGGTATATGGATAAAATTTAAGGCAAAAATGTTATGAAGAAGGTCAAAAGGTTTGAGAGGTACTTGGAACAAGTGGTTTGGGACAAAGGAGTTAAAAGGTAGACCAAGGCTTAAAATATTTCTATGAGGACCAAAAGTTTTAAAAGATAGTATTATAATATTTTAAATATTATAATATATGAATGGGTTCATAAAAAGGAAATCCAACTATTTAAAATTTATAATATTTCTTAAATATTAGTAGATAAAGTCGAGTTTAAATTTGGTGCCCAAAATACTTGTTTACCTCCGTCGACGTGACTTATTTTGAAAGTAAACTATATATAAATGGGAGGCAAAAATATTATAAATGTGAATGATTTTTTTTTGTGCTATCTAATGACTATTGGTATGTGTAAAGTTTACAGATATTTTGTAGGGTGAAAGCAAGTGATTAGATGAGCATCATTTGATGAATAGAAAATCAGATGAGCTAATGTTTTAAGTTGAAGTGATTCGACAGTTGGGCATTGACACGAAGGAATGTTGAAACTGATTGGACGATAGTGAACAAAGTGTTAAAGTTTGAGGAAATTGATTTGATGAAAAATAAGGAGAGTCCTTCATTCACCATAGCCCTTGAGAGTCCTTCATTCATCGTAGCCCTTGATAGCCTTCCGTTCGTTATTACCTCTTAAGATATTTTGTTTTCAGTTCATCGTTAACCCTTGATTTATTTCATTTACCAAATTACCATAGCTTCATGAAGAAATTTTATTCATGGTTTAAGTTGTGCATGGAGAGTTTCACAGTTGTTCATGAAATATTCAGTTCATTGGATGAGTAGCCCTTCATAAAAAGAAATTTTGTTGTTGTTGCTACCACTTAAAGGAGTGATATTGCTACTAAAATATTATCATATTGAAATAAAGCATTGCTACCATTTCATTGTCCTTTGAGTTGCCTAGAAAAGGAGTTGTCCACTGATGTTTGTTTACCCTAAGAGAAAATAAATTGCTCACTATTTGAGTTGTCCACTATTGCTATTATATTGAGAGGAATTGTTCACTGTTGTCGTTTACCTAAGAAAAGAAATTTCCCATTGTTTGAATTGTTCACTACTATTATTTTCTTGAGAAAATAAATTACCCACTGTTCGAGTTGTTCACTATTGTCATTCTCTTGAAGGAGTTGTCTACCACTGTCAATTCGTTTGAGAGAGTATTGTCCACTATTATTTCATTTGAGATAAGAGTTTTCCATTATCATTTTTTTCCATGTGAAAGAGAGTTCATTGTTTTGAATAAATAGCTCCTTGCTATTGACAATAAGAGATATTTGCTATGTAATGAAGAAGAAATAATAACAAAGTGTAGATTGATGTTGTACATTGGATGTAATAGAAGAGCAAGGGAAAGAAAGGATAGATAAATTGAATAAGTCACACAAATTTTTGATCTGGGTAGACCAAAAGATAGTGTAAGCTTGGAGGAAAGAGACCCAGGTTCGAGTCTCATACACAATTTTCTTTTGAAGAAGTGGAAATAAAGTTCTTTTGAATGAGGAGGTTTCACCTTGATGTTGGCAGCCAATAAGGTACAAAGAGATAATTTTATTTTATGGCATTATTGTTGACTTCATAAGGGAGATATAAGTAGGTATTTGAAATAAATTATTGTGGCATTATTGTGAACATTGTAGAAAGGGAGATATAAGTAGATATTGTGTTAGTGAAAGCTTTATTATGTGTGACTTGTGCAAAAGATAGAAATAAGGCATAAAGGAAGTATTATTATAATTGAAGTGGTAAAAAGGTAATATTATGTGAGAATTATCAATAGGTTGATGATGATTTTGTGTATCATAGTTGGGCAGATTTTGTGCATCATTTGGGTAGATTTTGTGCATCATTGTTGGTTGAATTGAGAGTAAAACAAAGGGTAGAAGTTGTGCTTCATTGTTGAAAGAAATTGGAAACATATGTGCTAGGGTTTGAGAACAAGTTGTGCTTTATCTTTGAAAGAAATTGGAAACACTTGTGCTAGGGTTGAGAATAAGTTTGTGCATCATTGTGAAGCATTTGGGCATTGATTTGAGTGACATTGAAAGTGATTGTGAAAGTGGTTGAAATCAAGTTTTGTGAAACAATTTGTGCATTGGGCCTTGAGTGACTTTTGGAAAGAACATATTGAGTATTTGCATTGCATATCATTCTCTATATGTTCTTGAAAAGGAAATCTAGATAGAATATGTTTGAATCACTTTAATCAAAGAAAGCATTTTGGGAAAGTTTTGAGCATGTGCTATGAGCTATTTTGAGCATGTGTTATGAGCTATTTTGAGCATGTGTGATGAGCAGTCTTGAGTAGAGTTGAGAAAAATTTTGTGAGCTATTTTGAGTAGGCCTTTTGAGAAGGCTTGTGAGTAGTTTTGTGCAGAGATAGTAAGTAGATTTGAGAAGGCTTGTGAGTAGTTTTGTGCAGGGTGTGTGAGTAGGTTTGAGGTAGATCTGTACAGGGTGTGTGAGTAGATTTAGGTAGAGTTGAGAGTAGTTTTTGAAGCATATTTGAGCAGAATTGATGAGCTATTTTGAGCAAGCCATATGAGTGGGCTTGGAGCAGATTTGAGTAGAGCAGTGAACATGTTTTGGATTTGATAGAGTTGAGAGGAGAGGTGTCTCTTGTGGATAGATATTTGTGAACCAAAGTAGAGAGGATAGAGTTCTTCTATGGATAGAGGTCCACAAACCAAAGTAGAGGGGATAGAGTTATCCTATGGATAGAGGTCCACAAACCAAAGTAGGGGGAATAGAGTTATCCTATGAATAGAGGTACACAAACTAGAGTGGAGGGGATAGAGTTATCCTATAGATAAAGGTCCATGAAATAGAGTATAGGGGATAGAGTTCTCTTATGGATAGAGGTCCATGAACCAGAGTTGAGGGGATAAAGTTATCCTATGGATAGAGGTCCATGAACCAGAGTTGAGGGGATAGAGTTCTCCTATGTATAGAGGTCCTCGAACCAGAGTTGAGGGGATAGAGTTTTCTTGTGGATAGAGATCCACAAACTTGAGTATAGGGGATTCGAGTCTCCTTTTGTAAGAGACCTGTTGGTCACGAATCTACCATAGGAAAGGATTTTCTATATCTATGTGCCCTAGACCCGGCCAACATTGAAAGGTCGAGAGAAAGAAATGTCTCCCGAACCAATCTCCAGAGAGGGCTGGTTCCCACACTAATCTAAACTGGTTTCAAGACAAGAGATACAGGAAAGAAATGGGAAAATGCAGAAAGAAATGGGAAATAAACTTAAAGGAATGTAAATATAGCCAAAGCCAATCGTTAATGGGGAGAATAATCTCGAACAACAATAACCTCAACTAGATCCTAAAGCTCAGTAGCAACTGACTCTTAGAACACAAAAATTAGATCACGCATTAGCCATGAGTTTGCTTCCAAATAAAATTCAAACATTCAGATGCCAATACAGCCAAATTCATGATAGCAAAATTCAACTGATATTACACTGGACTACACAGAAGTAAATCACATAGAAAGCCAAACATACACAACAAATTAGATCACCAACTCTAGAATACACTAAGAATGGAAGCAATTGCATCTAGGATTTCTATTTCAATTTTTGCAACAAGATCCTCCTCCCTTTGCTTGAGTTTTACATTGGTATTTATAAAGGTCCGTCCTCTTTCTTTCATATTACAGCATTTAATACATGAAGCATATTTTGAAGAACAATCCCCTTAATCTGCCTCGGAGAAATGACAATCCTTGCTTTTAATGGATTACAACTGAGAATGAAACGAAAACGAGGGCCCATATCTCTTCATCAAATGACTGTTATCAAGGGAAGCTGAAAGTCGTAAGAGATCACGAACAGGCGCTTTGAATATTGGAGGCATCTTTAATTTTTGTGGCATCAAAAACTGCTTTAGGTTCTTCCATCTTGCACACCTCGATAATCAGTAACATTTAATCTTGGAACCGCTTCTTTGACCATGATCTGAAAACTTTTGGAGAGCCTTCAATTGATCCTTATCTCCTCTACACGTTCTCCTATGCAATCTTTAAGAAAAATGCAACAGAATTGTATGGGGCCTTTTGTCATTGATTTTGTGGTCACGAAAATGAGACAGGTCACGAAAATGCGACATGTCGCGATATCGTGACATGTTTCTCTTGTGCTGTCTTTGCCTCCTTCTTACCTACGAAAACACGACAAGTCACGAAAATGCGACATGTCACGAAATCACGACACTTTCTCGCTGTCTTGTATGGTTCAGCCTTCAACCCGTGAAAATGCAACAGGTCACAAAAATGTGACATGTGATATCGCGACGTTTTTGCCATTTGGTTGTTTCATCTTCAACACGTCACGAAATCGTGACAGATTTCTATGTTCTCATTATTTTTGCCTTTTGCCTCATGAAAATGAAACATGTCACGAAATCGTGACATTCCATACAATATAGTTGCCTCCTTGCTTCCACCTCGTGAAAACTTGACAGGTCGCAAAATCACGATAATTCTCTGCTTTTGCCCTTCCTGTTAAATATCTCTTGAAATCGCGACATATTCTTGCCTTCTTCATCATTATCGCTTCATGTCATGAAATCACGACAATTCTCCCTTACTTGGCCTCGTCCTCAAAAATGTCGCGATATCGCAACGTTTTTCTCCATTTGCTCCATCTCTGCTTTTTTGTTGCGATATCGCGACGAGTTTCATTGACATTGCCCTTTGCTCAATTATGTCATGATTTCACGACATTTTCTATCACTCTGCTCCATGACCATCGCAAGTCATGATTTTGCAACACATCGCGATATCATGACAACTTTCATTTTAGTGCCTCTGTTGACTGCGTTGACCGCGAAAATCCAACACGTCGTGATATCGCGACGATTTTAACCCCTCGCTGTCGTTGACTGTTTTGATCGCGATAACGCGACAAGTCACGAAAATGTGACATGTCACGATATTGCGACATTTTTTGTACTTAGCCGAATTTTGCATTTGGACTCGTGAAACTGCAACACGTCGCGATATCGCGACATGTAGCGATATTGCGGCATCTTACATTTACCTTGCTCTAACACAAAACTTATAGAGATTTTTACATTTTCCCATTCAAAGTGTATGAAGGGACAAATAGAAGAATTAGTATCTCTAAAATTCATGCATTATTTTATATTAACAGTAGCAACAAAAATAATGGCAAAATTGCCAACATTCTTCGCGGCTCGCGGGGTATACAGTTCTGCTGTATGCATGAATCTCAGGCCTTTATCCATTGGGCAACAGAGTTAGGAGATAGGAGAAACAGGAGAGTAAGTTTTGGTTGATGTTGGATGTGTCTGCAGACTGTTGCAACAAACTCTTGCTGGTACTCATCACTCAAAAATAGGATCTTCAACAAAAATGTGTGGAATAGCAGAACTTCCTTTATTTCTTTAGAACTACTGCACTTTTGCCTAGCTCAGATGAGCTGGGTAAGGAAGGTGCTATGCAAATATCTCCAAGGCAGTAGAAAAAAGCACCTAAGATAAAAAAATGGAAATGAATGGAGGGATGACCCGTGGATGCGTAGTCCGTGGAACGAGAATGGGGAATGATGGAATGGTGGAAGCTGGAGGAATGGAAATGGTAGATACAGCAACAGAGTGCTACTGTGCAACCCGCTGTGGAGATTCTATGAAATAGAGAATGAAATGGAAGTGGATGGAATGGAGATGGTAGTAGTACCCATAGCTGTGATGAAGTACTCACACGACAAAGGACTAGAAGAAAGGGAAAGTAGAAATGGGAACATCAGAGGGGGAAGTAGAAACAATAGTAGTGGCTTGATTATTTGTAGAAGAAGGAGTAGGAGAATAAGGGAATGAAGAGGGGAAGGAAGAAGTAGAGAAGAATCCACTAACTACTGGGAAGGAAGGAAAAGAAAAAGAAAGAAACGTACCTACGGGCTTGCATGCAAAAAGAGCCAAAGTAAAAAAACAATTTTTTTTTTCTTTTTTTTATGTTTTTTTTTTTTATGTACAAGGTAACTCCCGAATTAGCTGTGAACTCTCAGGAAATACATGAACCCAAACATGGTTCTGTCACCTGGATTCCATACCCTTAACAGACACTCAGTAGACTCCTAATTGATAATCAACTCGGAGTCACCAAAGATCTACAACTGCTGCACTCCAAGTTTCTCAGTGTTAGCACCGTTTCTGTATTATGCTCCATCAAAATAGAGCTAATTTGGTAGAGAGTCTGGACAAACTTGATCAGGAGGCAAATTGACTTCAACATCTTCAGGCTTCGTAATGGAGTAACAACCAATCTCAGTTTCGATCATGGCATTAAAATTGAGCATTGAAAATTCATCCTCCAAGTCAGGATCCTCCAATTCTTCAGTTATCATATTGACAGCATGTTTGGACTTTTCTTCCTCTTCCATATTCTCTATATGAAAAGTAGAAGGTTTTTGATTATAGATCTGGACTCTTCTTCCTTTGAAAGGAATCTCCAAGTGAGAATAATCCATAGTAAGGTAGCCTCCCATCTTAGCAGTGAATTCTCTTGATAAACACATACTGAAATATGGTTCCAAATCAACCACAACTATCTCTTGAATTACTGTAATCTAAGGCATATTATACAGAGCAATAGGAACATCCTTGATTACACCCACTATTTTCACTGGAGTCTCATCCAACTACAAGACACCAGGGCTACTTCTTGTATATTCCATTCCCATCGCTTCACAAACTGCCTTTGGCATGACAGTTGTCGCAGCACCATAATCAATCAGGCAATTGTGTACAATCCAACCCTCCATCTTGAGTGATAGATAAAATGGGGGTGGTCTGTTCTTTCCAGTAGTTGAAGTAGTCAACATTTGAGACATAACTACCTGGGCTGGAGCTTTCCCCTTATTTTGTATGGTCTTAAGGGATTCCTATAAAATATTTACCTATCTAGGCAACTGCAAGGTGTCATACAGACTTACCTTAGCTGGTATCCATTTGAGTTCTTCAAAAATGTTGTACTCCATGGAGATCTATTCTTTTTTGCCACTAGCAAATTCAAATTTGCTTTTGTACTGCTAGGTAGCCTCCACTCATTGTCGTTTGGTCAATGATGGATACCGCAATGTCTCTCTGGCTTGTTCCTTTGTTTCTGCTTGCGGTTGGGAAGTAGAAGCTTTTTCCTTCTCTTTTTCTGGTGGTGGAAGTGGATCCTTCAAAAAAATAGGTGATTTTCATTGCACTAGGGAATCATGAGCCTTTGTTGGCATTTGCTGCTTTGTTGCTTGTATAGGAGGCACTTTCAATGGCTCCATCTTAGCCAGATCTACCAACATTGGCTTCTTGCCGCTGCGTGTCAATATTTATATATGTTCCTCTAGAGACTCCATAGAATTAAGATTCACCTCTCGAATCATGTTTACATGGCTCCCTGCAAGAACTTGCAAATAATTTTGGTGGACCATGCAAGTGGACTCATCATGTGGGTCATTGCAGGAAGAACACCAGTAAGATGGCTCATGTGAAACTTCAAAAGGGCCAGCCTCTTCACTTACCAGAATTGCTGAGTTCCTTTCAGGTACTTTCTCCATAGCCTTGCTAGTAGCAAGTTGTTCTTTAGTTACTATCGGCATAAATATTCGTGGCTAATAGTTCCTTTCCACCTCTCTCCGTTCCATAGATGTCACCTTGTTAGTGAGAGATCTCATAGCCGATTGAATTTCTTGTAAAATAGCCAATTGAGGATCTGGGCTTGAGGACACAGGCGATGCCGATAAAGGTAATGGAACCTATGGGGAAGGTAATGCAGGAGTTGGAAGTGGAGAGGCTAACCATGGAATGCTCGATGTAGGCAACTGGGGAATAGTTGGAGCAGGAAGCTGGGGAACTGTAATGGGTGTGATCTGAGGTGCACTTGAGCTCCATGATGGGGTAGGATACATGGAAGGCATGGGCTATGAAAGCAAACCAGAGTACAAATACTTAGGAAGATCAGGTATGATAGGCATTGTTACTTTTGGAGGAAGCCTACCTATAGCAATCAAATCAGCTTTCGCCTTTAACGCTTGTTCGAATAGCTCTATAAATGTAGTCACATTGGACTTTCAGATAGCCCAATTGATGTTCATGTTAAATGCTCTGAGGTAATAAAATGCAGCTAACTCATCAGCAGGCCAAAGACCATCAGGAATTCTCTGCCAGCTTTTGGTAAATCTGACGTTGAAATCAGCTATCTCTTCCTGCGGGTGCCTTTGAATTACACTAAATTGATGCAATAAAGAGTATGGATCAGCTTGTTCATGAAAATTTTTGACTAACAATTCTCCTAATTGATCCCATGATGTAATGGTGCCTGGTTGCAACGATCGGTACCAATACAGCAATTTACCTCTTAGTGATAAAAGCAACAACTTTATCATCACATCTTTGTCGATTATGTCATGGATGGTCGCCAAAGAGGCTACATCATTAATATGCTCATAAGAAGTCTTACCAGTACCATCATAAGTCGGCAAAGCTTTCAAAGCAGCTTGAGGAATTGGATTTTGTGCCAGTAAGTTCAAAGCTCTCGAATCATTCCATGCTGAGAACTTCCTTGGAGGATGCTGAGCCATTTGGGCTGCTAGATCTGGATATAAGAAACTTGTAGCAGTACTGGGAGGAGTCGGGGATGGCACAAACTAACCTATAGCCTATGATGAAATAGCAAATGATGGATTCATAGGGCTTACCAATCTTGGGTGCTCCCTCTAGTTCTAAACATCAATCTCGAAGAATTCGACTGGATCTTCTGATTCTTTGGCACTTGATCTCGTGATCATGAAGCAAATATTTTCACCAGCTTCACAATTAGAACTTTCCAGGTACAATCACCTTCAACAGAGTCACCAGATGAACTTACAATCTCCACTTTGAGGTCAAGATAGTTCATCAAGATCTTGATTCCTCCGGGTATCAATTTGAAATAATACTTGTCCCATCGATTGTGGATCTTTGAGATATAGAAATAGTCTGTCCCATCGGGCGTGCCAAAACTGTTGGTCATGAATCTACCATAGGAAAGGATTTTCTATATCTATGCGCCCTAGACCCAGCCAACATTGAAAGGCCGAGAGAAAGAAATGTCTCTCGGACCAATCTCCAGAGAGGGCTGGTTCCCACACTAATCTAAACTGGTTTCAAGATAAGAGATACAGGAAAGAAATGGGAAAATGCAGAAAGAAATGGGAAATAAACTGAAAGGAATGTAAATATAGCCGAAGCCAATTGTTAATGGGGAGAATAATCTCGAACAACAATAACCTCAACTAGATCCTAAATCTCAGTAGCAACTGACTCTTATAACACATAAATTAAATCACGCATTAGCCATGAGTTTGCTTCCAAATAAACTTCAAACATTCAGATGCCAATATAGCCAAATTCAAGACAGAAAAATTCAACTGATATTACACTAGATTACATAGAAGTAAATCACACAGAAAGCCAAACATACACAACAAATTAGATCACCAACTCTAGAAGACACTAAGAATGGAAGCAATTGCATCTAGGATTTCTATTTCAATTTCTGCAACAAGATCCTCCTCCTTTTGCTTGAGTTTTACATTGGTATTTATAGAGGTCCGTCCTCTTTCTTTCATATTACATCATTTAATACATGAAGCATATTTTGAAGAACAATCCCTTTAATTTGCCTCAAAGAAATGACAATCCCTGTTGTTAATGGATTACAACTGAGAATGAAACAAAAATGAGGGTCCATATATCTTCATCAAATGACTGTTATCAAGGGAAGCTAAAAGCTATAAGAGATCATGAACAGGTGCTTTGAATATTGGAGGCATCTTTAATTTTGGCGACATCGAAAACTGCTTCAGGTTCTTCCATCTTGCACACCTCGGTAATCAGCAACATTTAATCTTGGAACCGCTTCTTTGACCACGATCTAAAAACCGTTGGAGAGCCTTCAATTGATCCTTATCTCCTTTGCATGTTCTCCTATGCAATCCTAAAGAAAAATGCAACAGAATTGTATCGGGCCTTTTTTCATTGATTCAGTGGTCATGAAAATGAGACAGGTCACGAAAATGCGACATGTCGCGATATCATGACATGTTTCTCTTGTGCTTTCTTTGCCTCCTTCTTACCCATGAAAACGCGACAGGTCACGAAAATGCGACATGTCATGAAATTGTGACACTTTCTCGTTGTCTTGTATGGTTCAGCCTTCAACCCACGAAAATGCAACAGGTCACGAAAATGTGACATGTCACGATATCGCGACGTTTTTTCCATTTGGTCATTTCATCTTCAACACGTCATGAAATCATGACAGATTTCTATGTTCTCATTATTTCTGCCTTCTGCCTCATGAAAATGGAACATGTCGCGAAATCGTGACATTTCGTACAATCTGGTCACCTCCTTGCTTTCGCCTCGCGAAAACGCGATAGGTCACGAAATCATGACAATTCTCTACTTTTGCCCTTCTTGTCAAATATGTCACGAAATCATGACAGATTCTTGCCTTCTTCATCATTATCGCTTCATGTCATGAAATCGTGACAATTCTCCCTTACTTGGCCTCGTCCTCAAAAATGTCATGATATCGTGACGTTTTTCTCCATTTGCTCCGTCTCTACTTTTGTGTTGCGATATCGCGACGAGTTTCATCGACATTGCCCTTTGCTCAATTATGTCATGATTTTGTGACATTTTCTATCACTCTACTCCATGACCATCGCAAGTCGTGATTTTACAACATGTCATGATATCGCGACAATTTTCATTTTAGTGCCTCCGTTGACTACGTTGACCGTGAAAATCCAACACGTCGCGATATCGCGACGGTTTTACCCCCTCGCTACTATTGACTATTTTGACCGCGATAACACGACAGGTCGCAAAAATGCAACATGTTCCGATATCGTGACATTTTTTGTACTTAGCCAAATTCTGCATTTGGACTCGCGAAACTAAAACACGTCGTGAATCGCGACATGTAGCGATATCACGGCATCTTACATTTACCTTGCTCTAACACAAAACTTATAGAGATTTTTACATTTTCCCCTTCAAAGTGTATGAAGGGACAAGCAGAAGAATTAGTATCTCTACAATTCATGCATTCTTTTATATTAACGGTAGCAACAAAAACAATGTGGCAAAATTGCCAAGGCCCATAAACATTGTAATAGGGAATTTATTCCCAAGATATTTGTTGAGAAAATTTAGAAGAAATATTTTCTCTGTGGATGTAACCCACATTGGGTGAACCATGTTAAATATGTATCTCATGTGTGTGATGATGTATGCATTGCTTTATTACTTCTATTGATAATATTGCATTGGAAATATATTGCAATTAATAACATTGGATAATATTATTTTGGAAAGAAAAGTAAAAGTTTATCTTATACTGTTCACCCCCCTCTCATTATAAGCTTGTGTTCTTCAAATTTGACTTTATGGAATGGTGCAATGAAATGGATGATGATGGGAGGGTGTCCCTGATTAAGGCAACATGACTGAATTGGACCAATTATTATCTAGACTAAATAAATGATTCCTAAAATGTGTGAAGATGGTTGTGAATGCAATGTATGAAATGCAATTTGTGAAATGCAATTGTGTGCAATGCAATGCGTGAAATATAATGTGTTAAATACAATGTTATTTTTGTGTATTAGACATGTATATATACATATAAATAAATCAAATTAAGCATATAATGCTCTCAAGTGGATGATGTTAAGTGGTTCGAGCTCTTCAACTCCCTCTATATTGGTAAGCCTATAGTTTCCTTTACCCCCTTTTTCAGTGACAATATATGGACCTAACCAGTTAGCCACAAATTTATTATGAAGATGCGACAATTCATTGGTGTTTTGTTGATTTTATTTAAGGACAAAATATCCTACTTGGAATTCATGTATATGAAGTTTGGTATTATAAGCACGCTTGAGGCGGTCCTGATAAACTCATAAATTATCTAAAGCATTAACCTACCTTTGATCAAGAAGCGTGAGTTGGTCAAAATATGGTTGTCTAGCAGTATCGTCATCTATGAATTCTTGTAATAAAATTTGTAATGAGGGGATATCAAGCTCAAGAGGTATTATTGTTTTGGCTCCATAGACCAATGAAAATGGCGTTGCTCAAGTAGGCATGTGGATGCTTGTTTGATAAGCCCATAATTCCAAGGGTATTTTAGTATGCAAATCTCTATGATTTTTGTTGACTAATTTATTTAGAATAGAAATTAAGGTCTTTTTAATAGCCTCAGATTATCCATTTGCTTGTGGGTAATAAGGAATCGAGAAACTGTGTTGGATACTATATTTCTTGCAAAGTGATTGAACATTCTTGTTCTTGAAATACTTGCCATTGTTAGAGATGATTTTTGAGTGAATATAGTGAAGTATAAACTCCACGATTTAAGGTCCTATCATACTGGTTAGAGGAATTACCTCAATCCACTTTATTAAGTATATTCAGTGGCTATGATGATGAATGTATGTTGTCAAAAGGAGGTAAGATTTTGCCAATCAAATCAAGACCCCATTGTGAAAAAGGCCAAATATTTTGAATAGGCTATAATGCTTATGATGGCACGAGTTAAATTAGCATGCTCTTGACATTTCTTACAATGCTTAACATAAGTGCAACATTCGCATTCCATGATGGGCCAATAATAACCTATAGATACCTAAAATACATCATGTTGAGGAGGCTACTCATGTGGATACCATTTTAGGCCATATGAGTCATCTTGAACCTTTCCAAGATCCAACAGTGGTTCTAACCACTCAATAAGGGTAAGCCAATCCTATTCAACCTAGGTCGTTGTTGTCCCTAGTGGCGGCCTCACTGTTGTTGATGTTGATGATGGCCGAGGGCTGACCAAAACTATTGATAGAATCCACAAATCAAGCCATGCATATCAAATATGGTTGAGTATATAATAAACTTGGGCTACCTGAGCTGAGTAAAATCTATTACAAGCAACAATTATTGAGCAGTTACTCCTACGAAGCTTCTAGAAGCGTCACTCCACCTACCTCAACTCAACCAAATCTTGATCTTGGTTTGTTGAAGAAGCAAGGATACAGATTTGGATTATCTATAAATGGAGTGATTTATTTGATCCCAAACCCTAATTAAATTCCCTAACAAAGTGTTATCAAACTAGATAATGAACTATTCAATTGTCATAATGAAATGTTGTCAAATTGCCTAACATAGAGATCAAAATTTCACAAGCATTCTAGTGCTGCTGAATATGCATCATAAGATTACATTCATGACCATGGAGAGCATTTAATCTTGAAGAAGAGACTTCACTACCGTTTAATCATCAATTTAAATAACACAAGCTTATACTGAGAGGGGGGTGAATAGTATAAAACCACTTTTTACTTTTCTTTCCCAATAAATATTATGCAATGTAAAGATAGCAATATCAGTAGTAATAATAAAATTAATACACAAATCACCGCACACAATAAAGACACCAATTTAACATGGTTCACCCAATGTGGGCTACTCCAAGGAGAAAATATTTCACTAAAATTTTCTCAATCAATCTCTTGGGAATCCTTTCCCTATTACAATGTTTATGGACCTCTATCCAAAGGAGACACCAATCCCCTTAATCAAGTTTGTGGATCTCTATCCATAGGATAACTCCTTTCCCCTTAGCTCTGGCTAGTGATCTTATAGAAGAACTATTGCCCCCACTGCTCTGGCTAATGTATCTCTATCCACTGAAGACACCTGTCCTCATTGCCCCAGCTAATGGATCTCTATCCACTAGAGACTATAATCCTCTATACTCTATCACCTCCAAAGCTTACTCTCAGCTCTGTCTCAAATATTTACTAAACACAGTCCTTCGATCTAGAAAAAATCTACTAAATCTCTATTTTTGGTCTGTCACAAACCTGTCCTCAAATTTGCACCAAAATATATCCTCAAATCTATACTAAACACATACAAATGATACTCATGATATTTGCAAACCCTATTTCAAGTTCTTCACTCAACCAATTACTTCAACAACAATGCTTATCAAACAAGGTTACTTTCCTTAACCTTTATTCCATAAAACCTTGAAGCATTAATTTAAAACACACTCAACAAGTAAAACTTAACAAAGTCCTTTTCAATCCAATCTTGTTTTCAAAAAATCTCAATCACTCAATTCAACCAAAGAATAATATGCCCATACCTTTTATTTGATGTAGAAGCAACCTTATAAAACTTGTCTCAATCACAATTTTCTCTTTTGCCAATTTCAATAGTTAGATGATAAAATATCACGCTAATATCTTCACAAAATAATTTCTCAATTACAAAAATTAATCAAACTTAATTACACCATATTTATCCTTCTTAAAATAATATCCAACACCACAAATATTCAATCAAAACATTTCTTCCAAAATTCTAACACATCAAAAGAACCTCTTAAAAATTTAATTTCATCATAACCCTTTTCATTAAAATATCTCAAAAATAATCCAAACTCTACTTATGACTCCCTAATTAATATTGCATTAATTAAATAAATCACTTTATAAAATAATGCAATAAGTCAATCTCTCAATTTTCTAAGGTAAAACACTTTTACTTTAGCAACAATTAACCTTTCATATACCAAAACAATATTTTCTCAACACACAACTTAACTTCCACCTTATCTCTCCTTAAAACCTTAGCAATGCAACATAAAATAATTTCCAAAAATAATTTTACCACTTTTCACAATCCACAGGGCTCGAAACTTGCACCAAACTTTCCATAGTGCCTTGGTCGTTGCTTCTACACCATGTGAGCCACGTGCTTCACTTGGAGCCTCAAAGTGCAATATGTGCTTTGACTTCCTCAACCTCCTAAGAGTCCTTGGCTCTTTCTTCAACACCTGGCGTAACCATACTTTGATCGATCGAGAGGCACTTTTAGTATTTTGCATGAGCTCTTCCTATTTTTGGATGCATTAAATCTTATATCAAACTTTGGAATGGTTAAGGTATTAATACCTTATGCCTTCCTTGCCATACACGTCGGTAGAGAAAATACGTTGGGGAGTCGGTGCTAACATTTGCCTTCGAATAATATTTATTTATAATTATTTAAATTAAAAAGAATTTAAATATTATAAATTAAATATTTAAATCTTCTTTGGGATATTTAAAATAAAAGCCTCCTTAGGTTTTAGAAAACCTTTTTTATTTTCCCAACCATGGTTTTAATAAAAACCTTTTATTTTTCCCAACCATCTTCACATAATATTTAAAAATAAATATTATGAAGCTCTTTTGCCACCAACCTTTTGTATTACTCAATTTATCCTTTTGACATCAATGACAATTCATCCTTGACATCAATGACAACTTCATCTACTCAAAATGTCCAACAATCTCCCCCTTTGTCATTGATGGCAACCCAATTATCTTTTCAAATTTTCTTAACCTATTTCCGTCCTGCTCCCCCTAGGAAACTGCTCCCCCTGACTCAATGTTCTCTTCTTAAATCAAATATTTCCCCCTTACTTAAATATCTACCCCTTTGGCATCAATGGCAAAGGGTCACCTTTGGGGCTCGGGGCTAAGAATAAGTATCTAGGCTTAGCCCCTCCCCCACCTCCTCTTGAGGTGGTTAATTCTGGGGTGGGAGTATTTCTACTCCCAGCAAGCACTGTTCTTTACCTTTGTCCTCTTTCCTTATCTTCTGATCCTTCTAATTCTTTTGACTATTCTTGTTCATGTCTATGTTCCTGTTTCTATCCATATTACTATTTCTGTTCATGTTCATATTCCTATTCATGTTCCTGTCCATATTCCTATTCCTATTCTTGTTCCTATTTATATCCATATTCTTGTTCCTGTTCATGATTGATTCTGGTTTGTCTGCTCTACACCACTTTGTTGTATGTCCATCATTATTGCACTTATAACACTTAATGTTATTATTCCTTGGAGATGCAAATATCTTGGGATTTCTCCTGGTGAATCCATGTATGTTTCTATCATGTAACTTGCAATTCATTGCCTTGTGACCAAACTGATTACATGAGTAGTAATACCCATGGAAAAGTTGCCTGTTCCTGAAGTTCCCATATCCTTTCTTTCATGTGTCCTGCATTGTGAATCCATGCACCCAACTCTATGACATGAGAAACATCATCCATTGAAATTTCCTTGCCTTGACCTCATAGGTCTCTTAGTCTCTCTTTCTCTCTACTGGTTCCTGTTCCATATATTTCTTCTTTGTGCATTATTCCTTTCCTTGTTGAAATTTATGTAGTCCAACTCATCCTCAAAAGTCTCATTTTCTCTTACATTGTCTTCTTCTGAAGTTTCTTCTTCTTTAGAACTTGAGGTTGACTCTTCTTCTTGTTTCTTTTTAGCCTATTTAAAACCAAAACCTATTTTATTTGTTGACCTTATTTGTGCCTTGATCATATTATCTACAATATTTGAGCTCTTCCCAAACTTTTGTAGCTTGTCCTTGGAATTTTCTAATTCTTCCCTTAGTAAAGCTACTTCTTGTTCTAACATTTTACATTATAAGATCTTTGCTTCTAACTTATCCTTGAACTTCTTTGTCTTAGTCATTGACTTGTTTAGATCATCTATAATATTTCCTCTCTTCATCACATTCTTGAAACTAGATCTCAAGTTGGGAGTTTTGCTTTCTTACCTTCTTTAAAGTTTTAAGAGCATAAATAAGCTCTCCCTCAATATCAGCTCCTTTTTCTGATTCTTCCTCTATTTGTTTGCCTTCATCAACATCTTCATTTTCTTTTGACTTATCTTCTATAGGATCACCTTCTTCTTCTTCTAGTGTCATTAGAATATTCTATTCTGGTCCTTCAAGTGCATTCTCATATTCATCATCACTAAAACTGAAACCATTCCTTGTACAACTATCTTCAATATGTCCAAAATTACCACATCTAAAATACTTGAGAATTATTGGTGACCTTTTCTTAACTTCTTCTTTTTCTTCTATCATAAATAGGACTTCATCTCTATCATTATCTGAGAAATTATTATCACTATCACTTGAGTACTTACTTTCTTTATCTGCATAGTAGCTCTTCTTTTGTATTTGAAATAACTTCTTTCCTTGTTTGCCTTTTCCATCCTTGCCTTTATTTTGGTACCTATATATTTTTTATTCCCTATTCTTATGATATTTTTTTTCTTCATTATTGCTATTTATAGCTTCTTGAAAATCATTTGCATAGTAACCATACTTTCCATAATTGAAACATCTAACAGATTGCATCTTTAAATATTCTTAAATCATAATTCCTTCTACCATAATTAGCTTCCTCATCACTGGATGAATCATTGCTTGAATATGACTTCTTTCCATTTGTCTTATTAATTGCTTTGAAGGTTGCTTTCTTCCAAATATTAGGTTCCTCTTTTGTTCTTAACTCAAAAGTTGTAATAATACCAAGTAATATATCTCTTGTCAAAGAATCACCATCCTTTGCTTCTTCTATAGCTAAAATATTTTCACTAAATCTTGTTGGGAGAGACCTTAAGATATTATCACAAACATCAGCTTCTTCAACCTTAAGTCCAAGTCCTTGCATGGAATTAAAAACCTCATCTACCCAAAGTAGATACGTACTAATGTTTTCCTCATCTTTATTTCTTAATTCTTCAAATTGTCCTTTGATATTTTGTATCTTTGCCTTTTTCACATTTTTATCTCCTTCATATATGCTTTGCAACTTACCCCAATATCCTTTTGCATCTTGACAATGCATAAATTCTATGAATTTTGTTCTATGCAAACCTCTCAAAATTGCATTCATTGCTTTTGAATTGTAATGTTGAAGAAGCTTACCTTCCTTATCTATAGGTGGATCAGTTGGTGGTATGTATCCATTTTCAACTACTTCACAAATTTCATTGCCAAGTGCCTTCAGATGTATCTTCATTCTCATACTCCAAAATATATAATCACTTCCATCAAATATTGGTGTTGAATTATCTGAGGACCCATTATTTAAATCCATTGTGTTCTTGAAATATTTTTCTTCAAGTTGTTAAACTCTTTCGAAGTAACCTGCTCTGATACCAATTGAAGAACACAAGCTTATACTGAGAGGGGGGGTGAACAGTATAAGACCACTTTTTACTTTTATTTCCCAATAAATATTATGCAATGTAAATATAGCAATATCAATAGTGGTAATCAAAGCAATACACAAATCACCACACACAATAGAGACACCAATTTAATGTGGTTCACCCAATGTGGGCTACTCCACAAAGAAAATATTTTACTAAAATTTTCTTAATCAATCTCTTGGGAATCCTTTCCCTATTACAATGTTTATGGACCTCTGTCCAAAAGATACACCAATCACCTTAACCAAGTTTTTGGATCTATATCCATAGGAGAACTCCTTTCCCCTTAGCTCTAGCTGGTGATATTCTAGAAGAACTATTGCCCCCACTACTCTGGCTAATGGATCTCTATCCACTGAAGACACTTATCCTCACTACCCTAGCTAATGGATCTCTATCCACTAGAGACTATCATCCTCTATACTTTGTCACCTCAAAAGCTTGCTCTTAGCTCTGTCTCAAATCTGCACTAAACATAGTCCTTCAATCTAGAAAAAATCTACTCAATATCTATTTTTGGTATGGCACAGACCTATCCTCAAATTTGCACCAAACTCTATCCTCAAATATATACTAACATAGTCCTTCGATCTAGCACAAATTTATCCTTAATATCTATCCTCTGATATATACTAAACATAGTCCTTTGGTCTAGCATAAGTTTGTCCTCAATCTCTATCCTCTGATCTGTACTAAACACAGTCCTTCAATCTAGCACAAATTTATCCTCAATCACTATCCTCAAACATTAACATAAATCTTGATCCAATAATAAATCAACACTGTCATATCTACCCCAAACATTAACTCAAGGTTTGAACAAATAAATCAATCAACTTTACTCACAAGTCTTCTCAAATATTCCTTGTAAGATTCTACAAAAGCTCACACTAATATGTCCACAAGTTCTCTCTAGAACTTGTCCAATCTGCTCAACAAGTCCTCACTAGAACTTGTCCTATTTTTTCAACAAGTCCTCACTAGAACTTGTCCAATCTACTCAACTATCTATGTCCTCACACTTTGTATTGTAATCTTCTACAAAAGCTCACACAATTCTATCCACAAGTCTTCTCAAATACTTGCCTCAAATATGTTCAACAAGTCCTCACTAGAACTTGTCCAATCTCATAGAACCATAAAGAGAATTGTTAGAGACTCAATATGCTTCACATTCATCACAATGCTCAATCACTTTTAATCACTCTTTTAGAAACATATAGAGAATTGTTAAAAACTCAATATGCTTCACATTCACCTCAATGCTCAATCACTTTAAACCACTATTTTAGAAACATATAGAGAATTTTTAGAGACTCAATATGCTTCACACTCACAAACTCTCAATCACTTTCTCAACTGAATTCAAAATATAGAACAATTTGTTTCATAGAACTTAAACTATCACTTCAACACATCCAATTGACTAGGCTCATCCAACTCTACTCAAAAAATTACTCATAGAAATAATCCTTGCTCACAAACCCTAGTCCAATAATATGAACACTCACTCAAATGTTCCAACAATGCTTATCAACAAATCTCACATAACAATGATACTCATGATCTTTGTAAACCCTAGTTCAAGTTCTTCACTCAACCAGTCACTTTAACAACAATTCTTATCAAACAAATCTCGCATAACAATGATACTCATTATCTTTGCAAACTCTAGTTCAAATTCTTCACTCAACCAATCACTTCAACAACAATGCTTATCAAACAAGGTTACTTTCCTTAACCTCTATTCCAGAAAACCTTGAAGCATTAATTTAAAACACACTCAACAAGGAAAACTTAACAAAGTCCTTTTCACTCCAATCTTGTTTTCAAAAAATCTCAATCACTCACTTCAACCAAAGAATAATATGCACATACCTTTTATTTGATGTAGAAGGGACCTTAGAAAACCTGTCTCAATCGTAATTTTCTCTTTTGCCAATTTCAATAGTTAGATGATAAAATATCACACTAATATCTTCACAAAATAATTCTCAATTACAAAAATTAATCAAACTTAATTACACCTTATTTCTCCTTCTTAAAATAATATCCAACACTGCAAATCTTCAATCAAAACACTTATTCCAAAACTCTAACTCATCAAAAGAACCTCTTAATAATTTAATTTCATCATAACCCTTTTCATAAAAATATCTCATAAATAATCCAAACTCTACTTACGACTCCCTACTTAATATTGCATTAATTAAATAAATCACTTTATAAAATAATGCAATAAGTCAATCTCTCAATTTTCTAAGGTAAAACGCTTTTACTTTAGCAACAATTAACCTTTCATATACCAAAACAATATTTTTTCAACACACAACTTAACTTCCACCTTATCTCTCCTTAAAACCTTAGCAATGCAACATAAAATAATTTCCAAAAATAATGTTACCAATTTTTGCAATCCACAGGGTTCAAAACTTGCACCAAACATTCCACAATGCCTTATCCGCAGGTTCTACACCGTGTGAGCCACGTGCTCCACTTGGAGCCTCAAAGCGTAATACATGCTTTGACTTCCTCAACCTCCTAAGAGCCCTTGGCTCTTTCTTCAACGTCTAGTATAACCACACTTCATTCAATCGAGAGGCACTTTTAGTATTTCGCACGAGCTCTTCATATTTTTGGATGCATTAAATATTATATCAAACTTTGGAATGGTTAAGGTATTAATACCTTATGCCTTCCTTGCCATACACGTTGGTAGAGGAAATATGTTGGGGAGTCGATGCTAACATTTGCCTTCAAATAATATTTATTTATAATTATTTAAATTCAAAAGAATTTAAACATAATAAAATAAATATTTAAATTTTCTTTGGGCTATTTAAAATGAAAGTCTCCTTAGGTTTTAGAAACCTTTTTGATTTGCCCAACCATGGTTTTAATAAAAACCTTTTATTTTGCGCAACCATGGTTTTAATAAAACTTTTTATTTTGTGCTTCACATAATATTTAAAAATAAACATTATGAAGCTCTTTTGCCATCAACATTTTGTATTACTCAATTTATCCTTTTGACATCAATGAAAATTCATCCTTGACATCAATGACAACTTCATCTACTCAAAATGTCCAACATAATTCGACCCAATTTCGAGCTAATTCTCACAATATCACTATGATTCAAATAGGTAGACCCTTGAACATCAATTTGGTAGTCAAAATGATCATCGCCATGCATTGATCTTAGAGAACATAGTATCTATCCAACAATCGCTATTTTCAATAGTGGCCCGTAGGCGTCACCACTGGAAATGTCAATGACCAGCAAAGTCAGTCGTTCTAATCGAAGACAACCATGGGGTGACATCTAATTTTCCTATCTTTTCCAACTTACTTAGTCTTAGATGCTTTCACTTGGATTTCTACCATAGATTAGCAACATTTATATTTAGCCTTTACGCATTCATTTCTTGTTTTCATGTAATTTTGTATTGCTTTACACATTTGCTTTATAGTTTGTATTAATCAAGAAACGAGCCTCATTTTGAGAGGCATCATATGCTATTGACATTTCTTGTAGTTTCTTATATGTAGGTTACAAGCCTAATCAAGAGTTATACATCACCAAGATCCTTTTATTGGAATCATAAAGCAGAGGTCACTAAATAAATCCTCTATAATCATATTTTAAAGAGCAAGAACCCTACAAAATGCATATTTCCCTTTGAGGAGTCACTTATTGTAATGATGTATCAAATTGGAAATCCCTAAGAGGGATATATTGTAACCAAGTTTCATATTATTAATAAGAAGAGCACCACGTTTCTTTATCTTGTTATCTTTATGGTTACATAATTTTATTTGTCAATTTTTTTACATTATTACATAGTTAGATGCATGGTTTTTGCTACTTATCAGTGGCGATCACATGCAGACCATTCCTAAATCATTGTTGACTTGAGTTTTCTTATTTTTTTTGCATCATAGGTACCACCACTTTGAGCAGGCATGGCTAACAATGGTTGTCACCATCAGCTCTAACAGCTAGCACCACCACCATTCTAATCATTGACAGCCTCAGGATAGACATAGAAAACCTAATTTGCAACAACTTCTTCAAACTATGGCTACACTTGTAAGTGGCCCTAAACTGTTTTCTACTGTGTTTTTCTAAATATTTATAGAATGGTAGTTAATTAAACAACATAGAGAAAGTTAGAAGGTACAAAATCTAGGTATCTATTTGTTTATTGGCCACCACTACTGGGAATAACAACCTCTATTGCTCACCGCCCTAGAATCCAGTAGCCAAATTTATGATCGACTGTGTGTTTGACGACCACTGTTGTTGACCATTTTCACAGAGATGGACCTATTGTGGCCACTGAATAACTTACCCCAAAATTGAGGACCCACCTTAAATTTTTTGTTTGGGAGGTTTTGTTGTATTTGAGTGATAATTTTGATGGGTGCCTACCCATAATTTTTCTTTGTAGTTTTGGATAGTGCCTCCTTTTGGTTGTTGTTTGGAATTTTGGTCTTGCTCGTTGGTTAAGTTTTTTTTTCTTGCTTTGTTTGGTCAATTTTAATGTTTAAATTAGATTAATGAAAACTTTTAAAATTGATTAGACCAATAAAAAATTGTTAATAAAACATAAAAAAATATAAATTTATTTATATATATATACATATTTCAATATCATATATATATATATAATATTTTTTTTTTAAAGTAAAATAAAATATATATAAAGTAAACCCCTTTTATATTCATATATATAAGGTTTAATAAAATCTCCATGCGAGTTTGAGTGTCGTTTAAATAAAGGTTTTATTTTAACATTTATTGATATCAAATTTTGAATTGTGCAGCAGGTGATTGGCCTGAATGGCAATATGGATATACACGTGTGGTAAAGGCATTTCGTAGGTGTCGACAATATGAAAAAGTTTTACAATGAGTAGTGACATCTAGGACACGGTTCTTGAGATGAACACAGTGAATTGTTTATGATCCCAGTATGGTGGACAACATGCCTTGATGCCACGATGAACCAGTGTGACTTGGATGTCTGATGTAGGACATAACCCAGGATAGCTAGAACCAACATACGCTAACTTGAACAAACATATGCAGATGTGTACACGAATCCAAGCAAAGATATTACATGATTTTTAAGAGCACACAATGCATTGGCAGCACCAGAAGGAGGCCAATAGACATGCATTTACATGGTTTACCGAGCATTTGACCAATGGAGCCATGGTATATCGGTCATAGTTACCAATGAAGAACCCACAATAGCTAGTGTCAATGGTGAGTGTATACCAGAAAATGATAAACCAGTGGTGACACAACGGTGAGGTTTTGTATAAACAATATATGGTAAAATAAGCACTATGAGATGGAGATCCCATGGTGGATAGCGTGAGCCCACGGGGCTGATGTGGATATGTAGCAATCAAGGATAAATATTGTTGGGTGGCTATGCAGATTGAATGATGTGGAAATAAGTTACAAATATATTATGTATATCTATGATGCAGTGACATGGATCACTATAGACGATATCCTAGAACAAAGAAGCATGGTAGCAAAGAATATTGTGTTGGCAAAGTTTTGGAGTAGTATTTAAGCCCACCTGGGTATCGAGGCTCACATTGAAGGGATTACTAACGATGCCAAGAAGATTTACCAACAGAAGGGAGCATAGTTGAAGAACATGTAATTATACTAAGATAGGGGTGAACAGTATAAGATAAAACATTTTGCTTTTCAAAATATATGATAACATTAGCAATATTAAAGCAATAAATATGACACAAAGCTTCACACGAGAGAGACATGATTTAATGAGTTTTACCCAATGTGGGCTACTCCACGAAGAAATTATTCCTTATAAAATTTTCTCAATAAATCCTCTTGGAATCCTTCCCTATTACAATTTTTATGGACCTCTGTGCAAAGGAGACACCAATCCCCTAATCAAGTTTGTGGATACCTATCCATAGGAGAACTTTTTCTCCTCTACTCTGGCTGGTGATCCTCTAGAAGACGACTACCTCCACTGCACTAGCTTGTGGATCTCTCCATATAATACCTCTATCCTCACTACCCTAGCTAATGGATATTTATGCACTAGAGACTACTATCCTCTGCTCTATCACATCCAAAGCCTGCTCTGCACTCTACTCTATCTCTATCTCAGATCTGTACTAAATACTATTCTCTACCCTGCACAAATCTACTCATAAATATATCTCTGCTCTGGCACAACTCTACTCTTGAATATGTACCAAAACCTATCCTCAAATCTATCCTCAAGCTTGAACACAAACTTGATCAAATCATAAACCAACTCTACTCTGATTTACCCAAAGTCTTAACACAAAGCTTGAACAAATGAATCAACTCTACTCTCAAATTATTCACCAAGACTGACCTTTAATTTGTCCTTAAACTTTCACAAAAAGCTTATTAACAAGTTAAGAAAACTCAATCTTAATATCTTACAGAAATTCTCTTTAATACCACAAACAAATTTTACTCAAAAAATTTTGAACCACAAAAACATATAGAGAATGGTAAGAGACTCAATATGTTTCACACTCACATATCACTTTATCACTTTCAAACTCTTTTTCAAATCAATTAAAGAACAATTTGTTTCAAAAAACTTGAACTACCACTCCAATGCTTTCAATAAATAATGCTCATACAATTTTACTCAACCATTCACTCAATGAAATATAACTTGCTTACAAGCCCTAGCCAAGTGTTTCACAATGCTTCCAACAACTCTCACTATGGAACTCAACCTTGACTCAAGATGATTCCAAATGCACATAACAATGATACTCATGATCTTTCACAAACCCTAATCAAGAAAATGAAAGCTTACTCAAATATTTCCAACAATGCTTATCAAACAATCTCACATAACAATGATACTCATGATCTTTCACAAACTCTAGTTCAAGATAGTTCTCAATTTCACACTCAATTGTCCTCACAAACATTCACCAATCATGCATGTGAAAACTCACTCAATCATTTCCAACAATGCTTATCAAACAAAATATTTTCACTCCAACTTGCACTTCACAAC
Organism: Wollemia nobilis; assembly: GCA_028583015.1. Taxonomy (NCBI): domain Eukaryota; kingdom Viridiplantae; phylum Streptophyta; class Pinopsida; order Araucariales; family Araucariaceae; genus Wollemia; species Wollemia nobilis. Next base: position 96,676 of record JAQPPZ010017118.1, on the reverse strand, counting down.
ATTCAACAATATTTCACTCACAAGGATGATATGCCCATAGCTTTTGTTTTGAAGAAGATTTGACCTCAAAATCTGTCTCAATCACAATCAACCTCTTTGCCAATATCAAAGGTTAGATAGCAAAAACCTTCTCAGTATTTTCATTCAAATATTCCCTAAAAATATTTTACCATATAAAACATTAAATCTCAATTACACCTTATAATCTCCACACTTCAAAAATGATTAGAAAAATTAAATAACTCACTTCCATAATTAATTTTTCTTATGCACCTTATTACTCCTCTCAAATAATTAACACAATAAATCTTTATTTTAAAATAAAATATAATGTCCTTTTAATACCTTATCACTCCTACTAAATTCTAACCATCAAAATCAAAATATAATATTTTGATTTTGTAAAACTTATATCTCCCTCTTAACAAACTTTCAAACCTCCTTTGTAAACTTCACGCAATGCAATTTTCGCACATTTAAAACCTTTAAAAATTAAACCATAAGTGCATACCTTGTTTAAATGCCACCTCAAAAAAATTGCATTCGGTGAGATTTGAACACCCCACCTTGCTTCTCTAAGTGCTTGAGCACCTAGCACATCCACCATTTGGGCTATGTGCCCTCAGGAAAATAAAAGCACGTCATGTCACTTATCAACCTTGCCCTTTCGCTTAATGCAAAAATGAAATGCTTTTACCTTCAGCAAAAGGCGACCGCGTGGATCGAACCCACGATCTCGCGTTCCACGAATGCCTTAGCGTCGCTCTTAGCCACCACTTGCACTACCAGGCACTTCAGGTCTATTTTTGTGCTCCACTTCACCTTGTACTTTCTATCTACCTAATCATGTTTTAAACACATGTGAATTATTACTGCTTCCCCTTGGTGCTCAAATTACTTAGGTCACTTGGGTATTAATCGTATGGATGAATTTTGAAACAAAAACTTTGCCCTTTTTATATTGTATGCAATGCACTTCACCATGTCAGTGGATATTTGGAATTTGATGTAATTTTGAATTTTATATTTTAAACTTTAGCGCCTTCAATTATTATTATTTAATTTTAAATTTTAACCTTAGGGTTAAAATATTTAAAATTAAATAATTTAAACCTTAGTCCTCAAAATATGCCACATGGGTTTTTAGGAGATTTAAAATGTGATAACTCCTTGGCCCTTATTTTTCTTAAACACAACATGTATCTTAAAATATTATAATAATATTTTTCATTTAAACTAGCTTCTTTGCCTTTTTGGAAAAACCACTGGAGGACATTAACAAAACTCAGACATCAACCTTGACAACGAAACTCGGACATGAATACATGGATGAAAATAAAACTTGGTCATCATCTTCTTGAAATTAATAACAACAAAATTTGTTCATATTTTGAACAATATCCCCCTTTGTCATTGATGGCAATCCATTTTCCTTTTACCATTTCCTTTACCTTTTTCTGTTCTGCTCCCCCTGAGAAACTGCTCCCCCTGACTAAATGCTCTCCCCCTACCTCAAATATCTCCCCCTTTGACATCAATGGCAAAGGACCACCTTTGGGGCTTGGGGCTAAGAATGAGACTCTTAGCTTAGCCCCTCTAGTAGAACCCTGAAGGTTCTAGCTAATATTTAATAAATGAATAAATAAAATAACATTAAAAAGAATCACTTTTAGGTTTGAATCACTGTTGCACTAGAATGGGGAATCCCTCCAATGGTTTTAAACAAATATATATTCTTCTTCTTGTATGATTTGTGTGAATGACCAACCTAATATATATATATCTACCCTAAGCTATGTTGGTGAAGAGACGTGATGGTGCACGTTATGAAGAGACGTGATGGTTCACGTTATGAAAAGATGTGATGGTTCACTTTATGAGTTACTAATATAATAATTAAATGATTAATAATACTAACTAATAATGTTAGGATGGAGTATCCTAACATGCCACCCTCCTTAAAAAGAGCTTTGTCCTCAAAGCTCAAAGTGAGGAGCTTTATATTTTGTTTTCCAAGAAGAATTTTTGCAAGTTCTTGTACTATTTTAATGTCACTTTTTCGAATGTAGGGATATCTTGAAGGTCAAATTGTCAGTGGGAGGTTTCCAAGAACAATAGTAGAATCTTCCTTAGGAGAATCGTGATGACGATGGGAGGGAAACCATTGGGGTTCCTCAAAAACTTCAAAATGATACACCAAAGTGGTGGTAACACTTCCATATCCTTTTGGAATTCCTTGGTAGAGCCAATAGAGAAGGAGTGTGTAGTCACTTTACGTTGTTTTTGAATAGGTCTGGTCATGTGATGATAACTCACTATTGGTGAGGAAGGTGTGTGTAGGTCTTGTAGAGTACATTTTTGGCTGGTATTGATCACTTCAGGTATGTATAGCTCATCCTGGCTTAGTGCATCAAGCACTTCTGGTATATCAACCCTATTTTTGTCATTAGTGGAATCAGGTATTTCAAGTATTTCTTGTTCATTGTCCTTGTTTTCCATATCTTCCTCCTCTTTCTTATCTTCTATGGCTTTGTCATCTTCCTTACATTCCTCATTGTTGCCATATTTAGTGTTATATTTAGGTTTATCCATCACTACGTTTACCTCAATCGCATTTTTGTTGTTGGGAGAACTCCAAGGAATAGTTACATCTAAAATATATAGTGCAGGTGTAATACATTGATGATTGTGAACAAATTTCTCATCGCAATAAAAACAAAAATCTTTTTTGTGTCTTTCCTTCATTTTTACAGGGTGAATATGTTTAATGGGTAAGAGTTGGGTACGTTTTTGAGTGTACATATTGTATGGTTCCTATATAGGTGGTTTTGTAATTGGGTCCTTCAACTGGAAAAAATACTCCTTTGTAATAATTTTATTTGCAAGGTCATCCTTTTTTAGGGTTAACTATGCTATTTTTGTTGCAATTTTTATTTCAAAATCATCTTATCATTTATTCATTACTTGCAAGATTTCTTTTGAGATATCTTTAAACAATCTTCCCCACTTGTGTCCAAAATAGATGCTCTGATACCAAATGGTAGAACCCTGAAGGTTCTAGCTAATATTTAATAAATGAATAAATAAAATAACATTAAAAAGAATCACTTTTAGGTTTGAATCACTATTGCACTAGAATGGGGAATCCCTCCAATGGGTTTAAACAAATATATATTCTTCTTCTTGGATTATTTGTGTGAATGGCCAATGTAATATATATATATCTACCCTAAAGCTACGTCGGTGAAGAGACGTGATGGTTCACGTTATGAAGAGACGTGATGGTTCACGTTATGAAAAGATGTGATGGTTCACTTTATGAATTAATAATAAATTAATTAAATGATTAATAATACTAACTAATAATGTTAGGATGGAGGATCTTTACATGCCACCCTCCTTAAAAAGAGCTTTTTACTCAAAGATCAAAGTGAGAATCTTTATATTTTGTTTTCCAAGAAGAATTTGTGCAAGTTCTTATACTATTTTAATGTCACTTTTCCGAATGTAGGGATATCTTGAAAGTCAAAGTGTTAGTGGGGGGTTTCCAAGAACAATAGTAGAATCTTCCTTAGGATAATTGTTATGATGATGGGAGGGAAACCATTGGGGTTCCTAAAACACTTCAGAATGATGCACCAAAAGTGGTGGTAACACTTCCATATCCTTTTGGTATTCCTTGGTATATCCAATAGAGAAGGAGTGTGTAGTCACTTTGCGTTGTTTTTTAATAGGTCTGGTCATGTGATGATAACTCACTATTGGTGAGGAAGGTGTGTGTAGGTCTTGTAGAGTACATGTCTGACTAGCATTAATCACTTCAAGTATGTCTAGCTCATCCTTGCTTAGTGCATCAAGCACTTCTGGTATATCAACCCTATTGTTGTCATTAGTGGAATCAGGTATTTTAGGTATTTCTTGTTCATTGTCCTTTTTTTCCATATCTTCCTCCTCTTTCTTATCTTATGTGGCTTCCTCATCTTCCTTACCTTCCTCATCATTGCCATATTTAGTGTTCTCTTCAGGTTTATCCATCACTACGTTTATCTCAATCACATTTTTGTTGTTGGGAGAACTCTAAGGGATAGTTAATACATTGATGATTACGAACAAATTTCTCATCACAATAAAAACAAAAACATTTTTTGTGTCCTTCCTTCATTTTTGTGGGGTGAATATGTTTAATGGGTAAGAGTTGGGTAAGTTTTTGAGTGGTGTACATATTTTGTGATTCCCATATAGGTGGTTTTGTAATTGGGTCCTTCCACTAGCAAAAATCCTCCTTTGTAATAATTTTATTTGCAAGGTCATCCTTTTTTAGGGTTAACTCTGCTATTTTTGTTGCTATTTTTATTTCAAAATTATCTTGCCATTTATTCATTACTTGCAAGATTTCTTTCGAGATATCTTTAAACAAGATTCCCCACTTGTGTCCAAAATCAATGCTCTGATACCAAATGGTAGAACCCTGAAGGTTCTAGCTAATATTTAATAAATGAATAAATAAAATAACATTAAAAAAAATCACTTTTAGGTTTGAATCACTGTTGCACTAGAATGGGGAATCCCTCCAATGGGTTTAAACAAATATATATTCTTCTTCTTGGATTATTTTTGTGAATGGCCAACCTAATATATATATATATATCTACCCTAAAGCTATGTTGGTGAAGATACGTGATGGTTCATATTATGAAGAGACGTGATGGTTCATGTTATGAAAATATGTGATGGTTCACTTTATGAGTTAATAGTATATTAATTAAATGATTAATAATACTAACTAATAATGCTAGGATGGAGGATCTTTACATGTCACCCTCCTTAAAAATAGCTTTTTCCTCAAAGCTCAAAGTGAGAAGCTTTAGATTTTGTTTTCCAAGAAGAATTTTTGCAAGTTCTTGTACTATATTAATGTTACTTTTTTGAATGTAGGGATATCTTGAAGGTCAAAGTGTTAGTGGGGGTTTCCAAGAACAATAGTAGAATCTTCCTTAGGATAATCGTGATGATGATGAGAGGGAAACCATTGGGGTTCCTCAAACACTTCATAATGATGCATCAAAAGTGGTGGTAACACTTCCATATCCTTTTGTGATTCCTTGGTAGAGCCAATAGAGAAGGAGTGTGTAGTCACTTTGCGTTGTTTTTTAATAGGTTTGGTCATGTGATGATAACTTACTATTGGTGAGGAAGGTGTGTGTAGGTCTTGTAGAGTACATGTATTGCTGTAATTGATCACTTCAAGTATGTCTAGCTCATCCTTGCTTAGTGCATCAAGCACTTTTGGTATATCAAACCTATTATTGTCATTAGTGGAATCAGGTATTTCAAGTATTTCTTGCTCATTGTCCTTGTTTTCCATATCTTCCTCCTCTTTCTTATCTTTTGTGGCTTCCTCATCTTCCTTACCTTCCTCATCATTGCCATATTTAGTGTTATCTTCAGGTTTATCCATCACTACATTTATCTCAATCACATTTTTTTTTATGAGAGAACTCCAAGGAATAGTTACATATGAAATATATAGTGCAGGTGTAATACATGGATGATTACAAATAATTTTCTCATCGCAATGAAAACAAAAACCTTTTTTGAGTCATTCCTTCATTTTCGTAGGGTGAATATGTTTAATGGGTAAGATTTGTGTATGATTTTGAGTGGTGTACATATTTTGTGGTTCCCATATAGGTGGTTTTGTAATTGGGTCCTTCCACTGGAAAAAATCCTCCTTTGTAATAATTTTATTTGCAAGGTCATCCTTTTTTAGGGTTAACTTTGCTATTTTTGTTGCAATTTTTATTTCCAAATCATCTTGTTATTTATTCATTACTTGCAATATTTCCCTTGAGATATCTTTAAACAAGCTTCCCCACTTGTATCCAAAATCAATGCTCTGATACCAAATGGTAGAACCCTGAAGGTTCTAGCTAATGTTTAATAAATGAATAAATAAAATAACATTAAAAAGAATCACTTTTAGGTTTGAATCACTGTTGCACTAGAGAAGGGAATCCCTCCAATGGGTTTAAACAAATATATATTCTTCTTCTTGGATTATTTGTGTGAATGGCCAACCTAATATATATATATATATATATATATATATATATATATCCCTAAAGCTACGTTGGTGAAGAGACGTGATGGTTCACATTATGAAGAGACGTGATGGTTCACGTTATGAAAAGATGTGATGGTTCACTTTATGGGTTAATAATATAATAATTAAATGATTAATAATACTAACTAATAATGTTAGGATGGAGGATCCTAACACCCTCCCCCACCTCCTCTCTTGAGGTGGTTAATTTTGGGGTGGGAGTAGAACTACTCCCTACTTTTCTCGAAGATACTCAAAAGTCTCTTTCGAAAGTGGCTTAGTGAAAATATCCACAATCTGCTCCTTTGTAGTAATATATTATAACCTGACTTGCTTATTTGTCACATGATCTCTCAGAATAAGTTATTTAATCGAAATGTGCTTTGTCCTGGAGTGCATCACCAAAATTTTTGATATATTTATAGCACTTGTATTATCACACAATATGGGAATAGGGTGATCATGCTTTATTTTGAAGTCCTCTAAAGTTTGCTTCATCCATAATACCTGTGTACAACAAGCAACTACTGCAATATACTCTACCTCTGCTATGGATAAGGATACTGACACCTTTTTCTTACATAGCCAAGAGACTAAACAGTCTCCAATAAATAATGCTCCTCCACTTGTGTTTTTTTTGTCATCAATGTTGCCAGCCCAATATGCATTTGTATAAGCTATAAGAGTGAAGCTATCACTTTTGGTATACTAGAGCCCAAAATCCATAGTCCCTTTTAGATACATGAGAATCCTCTTTACTGCTACTACATGTGTCTCCTTGGGTGCTGCCTAAAACCTTACCACTAATCCCACTTCCTATATGATATCTGGTCTTGTAGCTATGATATACAATAGGCTACCAATCATAGATCTGTATAATTTCTGATTTGCCTTTGGATATTCATCATCTTTACTTAACTTGCATCCCGTAACCAGGGGTACTTACTGGTTTGCAATATTCTAACTTGAATTTCTTTAGCATCTCTTTTATATACTTGGTTTTTGAAAGAAATACACCCTTCTCTGATTGTGAAATTTGAAGTCCAAGAAATAAGGACAATTCACCAAGCATTGACATATCAAATTCATTCTGATGCTCTTTAAAAATTTCTAACACTTCTTATCATTTTTGCCACCAAAAATGATATCACCAACATAAACAACCACAATTAGTAAGTCATTCCCTTCATTTTTGATGTATAAGTTACTCTTCACTATTCCTTTCCTCAAACTTTGTTCCTGAAGATACTTATCCAATCTTGAGTACCAAGCTCTAGGAGCTTGTTTTAGTCCATAAAGTGCCTTCTTCAATCTACATACATAATATGATTTACCAGTTAAGCTGAATTCCTCTGGATGCTCAATATAAACCTCTTCTTCTAGAACACCATTTAAGAATGCTAAGAACATTCTAATATTGAATTTTTTTAAACTTGATAAAGCTAAGAACATTCTTATAGCTTCAATCCATGCAACTGATGCAAATGTCTCATCAAAATCAATTCCCTCTACCTGTGCATAACCTTTGCATAATAATATTGCTTTATTTCTGACTACCTGACCATATTCATTTAACTTGTTCCTAAATACTCATTTAGTACCAATCACATTCTTGTCTTTTGGTCGTGGGACAAGTTCCCAAGTCTTACTTTTCTCTATCTGATCTAGTTCCTCATTCACTGCCTTAATCCAAAATTCATTTTCACTTACTTCATTGAAATATTTTTTCTCAATTTTGGATAACAAAGAAAAATTTTCTTGTTGATTTGATGCTATTACCCTTATCCATGTCTGTCTCTCATCTGTATTCCTAATGATTAGATCCCTTGGATGATGTTTCTGTAAATACCTAGATGGAGTATTAGGAAGAATTATTTGTGTTTCTTCTTCTTCTTCCAATTCTTCATGTAACTCTTCTTGACAACTTTCATCTTCCTGGTATACAATTTCTTGAACTGGTTCTCTTGATCCTATCTTCTCATCAACTGTTACATTTATACTTTCTATAATAGTACGTGTCCTTTTGTTATAGCATATATAGACCTTGATCTTAGCGGAATAGCCTAGAAAATACCTTCATCACATCTTGGGTTAAATTTACCCAAATTTTTCTCTTCCCATCTTAGATAACATTTGCTTCCAAAAATTCTGAAATAGTTTACAATGGCTGGTCTTCCTTTCCAGAGCTCATATGGAGTTTTGTGATTATTTACTCTTACTTGGGCTATATTTATGATATATTTTACTGTATGTACTACCTCTTTTCAAAAACCATCTAAAATATTAGACTTATTTAACATATTTCTAGACATATTCTCAATTGTCCTATTTTTCCTTTCAACTACCCCATTTTTTTGAGTTCTTGTTGCTGAATATTCTCTTTTGATCCCATGTTCACAAAAGTATAAGCATTCATTTGAGGTAAATTTTCCTCCTCTAACTGACCTTAAACTCTTAATCCTTTTACCTATTTCATTTTCCACTAACTCTTTAAAGGCTTTAAACTTCTCAAAAGCTTCTGAATTTTCTTTCAGGAAGGATACCCAAATCATTCTAGAATAATCATCTATAAACAATATAAAGTAAATTTCACCTTGTAAACTATTTATCCTTGTAGGACCACATAGGTTAGTGTGCACTAGATTCAATGGCTTAGATGACATAAATCCTTTTTAATTGAAACTTGTTCTAGTTTGCTTCCCATGCTGACATTGTGAACAAATTGTGATTTGTGGCCTTTTTAGCTTTGGTAAATATTTGACATCCTACTTGTTGCTTATGTTTACTATGTTTTCAAAGTTCAAATGACTCATTATTCTATGCCACAACCAACTTCATCTTCTTGTGATAGAAAGCATTTTTCTTATTTTATCTAACTTAACATGTAGAGGTTTTTTGTAGTTCTATTTGCATTTGCAATAAGTTTTCCAGTTTTAGACTTTCTATTCTCACACCTACTTGGATGAAAAGTAACCATGTGCCCTTAATCACAAATTTGGCTCACACTTAGTAGATTGTGCCTCAAACCCTTGACATACAATACATTCTATATATTTTTTTTCCCATTATCTAAACTCAGAGTTCATTTCCCACAAATTATTTTGATCCATTATCACAAAATCTTACTGATCCTCCATCAGTTTCTTTGAGTACTAGAAATTTACTTTTGTCTCATGTCATGTGACTAGAACATCCACTATTAAGATACCATTGTTTTCTCTTATCCTGAACATGAAGAGCTATTTGTACTAATATTTATCTAATTTTCTCATGCCCTTTTCTCTCTTTCCTAATTGTTGAAGTTGTATTATTTTTACTTGACTCGAGCAATACCAATTTACACCATCTAGCCTTGTGCCCAAGATTATTGCACTTATAACATATGATATCACTATTCATAAGAGGTGCAAAAGAATTGAATTTTCTATTGACATCATTTTTAACATAACCAATGCAATGCAAAAATCTATTACATGAAAAGCAATAGCCATGGAAGATATTATGTAACCTATTTGAATGCCTTGGAAAATATGGTCGAGTGCTTCTCCTTTTGTTGTGATTAACTTTTGTCCATGGTTCTTCTTTCATTTCTTCTTTCCTGATGTCTTCTCCTTTCATAGTATGAGTCACTTGCTTATATTTGTTTGATGTCTCTACTTCTTGAAGGCTTGACTCCTCTCTCTGTTTCCCCAACTTTATATTTTGTCGTAATTTGGTCTTTTCAATTGTATTCCTTAGATAAATAATTTTTGCTTCCAATATTTCACATTTTGTTTATATTTCTCTTAATAGATATGTCATATCCTATTCAATTTTCTTTCCTTATTCTACCTTTATTTTGAGTTTTGTGAGACTCTGTAGAAGTTCCATCTTTGCTTCTTCGCCCTCTTGAATTTGATCTTTCAAACTTGAGTTCTTATTTCTAATATTTTCTAAGTTCCTGAGAGCAGCAAAGAGTTCCTCTTTTGTGTCAAACATGGTCTCTTCTTCATTCTCTAAAGTCATATGTGTTTCTGATGGATCTTATTACAAGCTATTAGTATTTTCATGGAGATACCCACTCTGATACCAATTGAAGAACATGTGTTTATACTAAGAGGGGTGGTGAACAGTATAAGATAAAACTTTTTGCTTTTCAAACCATATGATAAAATTAACAATATTAAAGCAATAAACATTACATAAAGCATCACACACATGAGAGACATGATTTAATGTGGTTCACCCAATGTGGGCTACTCCATGGAGAAAATATTCCTTATAAAATTTTCTCAATAAATCCTCTTGGAATACTTCCATATTACAATGTTTATGGACCTCTATACAAAGGAGACACCAATCCCCTAATCAAGTTCATGGATACCTATCCATAGGAGAACTCATTCTCCTCTACTCTGGTTGGTGATACTCTAGAAGACTACTACCTCCACTGCACTAGCTTGTGGATCTCTCTCCACATAATACCTCTATCCTCACTACCCTAGCTAATGGATCTCTATCCACTGGAGACTACTATCCTCTACTCTATCACATCCAAAGCCTACTCTGCACTCTACTCTATCTCTATCTCAGATCTGTACTAAATATTATTCTCTACCCTAAAAAAATATGTTCATAAATATATCTTTGCTTTGGCACAACTCTACTCTTGAATATGTACCAAAACCTATCCTCAAATCTATCCTCAAGATTTAACACAAACTTGATCAAATCATAAACCAACTCTGCTCTGATTTACCCAAAGTCTTAACACAAAGCTTGAACAAATGAATCAACTCTGCTCTCAAATTCTTCACCAAGACTGACTTTTAATTTGTCCTTAAAATTTCACAAAAAGCTTATTAACAAGTTAAGAAAACTCAATCTTAATATCTTACAGAAAATATCTTTAATACCACAAACAAATTTTACTCAAAAAATTTTGAACCACAAAAACATATAGAGAATGGTAAGAGACGCAATATGTTTCACACTCACATATCACTTTATCACTTTCAAACTTTTTTTCAAATCAATTAAAGAACAATTTGTTTCAAAAAACTTGAACTACCACTCTAATGCTTTCAATCAATAATGCTCATACAATTTCACTCAACCATTCACTCAATGAAACACAACTTGCTTACAAGCCCTAATCAAGTGTTTAAAAATAATTCCAACAACTCTCACTATGGAACTCAACCTTTACTAAAGATGATTCCAAATTCACATAACAATGATACTCATGATCTTTTACAAACCCTAATCAAGCACATGAAAGATTACTCAAATATTTCTAACAATGCTTATCAAACAATCTCACATAACAATGATACTCATGATCTTGCACAAACCCTAGTTCAATATAGTTCTCAATTTCACACTCAATTGTCCTCACAAACATTCACCAATCATGCATGTGAAAACTCACTCAATCATTTACAACAATGCTTATCAAACAAAACATTTTCACTCCAACTTGTACTTCACAACATTCAACAATATTTCACTCACAAGGATGATATGCCCATACATTTTGTTTTGAAGAATATTTGACCTCAAAACCTGTCTCAATCACAATCAACCTCTTTGCCAATCTCAAAGGTTAGATAGAAAAAACCTTCTCAAAATTTTCATTCAAATATTCCCTCAAAATATTTTACCATATAAAACATTAAATCTCAATTACACCTTATAATATCCACACTTCAAAAATGATTAGAAAAAATTATATAATTCACTTCCACAATTAATTTTTCTTATGCACCTTATTACTACTCTCAAATAATTAACACAATAAAACTTTATTTTAAAATAAAATATAATGTCCTTTTAATACCTTGTCACTCCTACTAAATTCTAACCATCAAAATCAAAATATAATATTTTAATTTTATAAAACTTATATCTCCCTCTTAACAAACTTTCAAACCTCCTTTGTAAACTTCACGTAATACAATTTTCGCACATTTAAAACCTTTAAAAATTAAACCATAAGCGCATACCTTGCTTTAATGCCACCTCAACAAAATTGCATTCGACGAGATTCGAACACCCCACCTTGCCTCTCCAAGTGCCTTAGTACCTAGCACATCCACCATTTGGGCTACATTCCCTCACAGAAAACAAAAGCATACCCTATCACTTATCAACCTTACCCTTCCGCTTAACGTAAAAACGAAATGCTTTGCCCTTTAGCAAAAGGCGATCGCATGGATCGAACCCACGATCTTGTGTTCCACGAATGCCTTAGCGCAACTCTCGGCTGCCACCTGTGCTACTAGGCACTTTAGGTCTATTTTCGTGCTCCATTTCACCTTTTCCTTTCTATTTGCCCAATCAAATTTTAAACACATACGAATTATGACTTCTTCCTTGGTGCTCAAATTGCTTAGGTTGCTTGGGCATTAATCGTATGGATGACTTTTGAAACAAAAACTTTACCCTTTTTATATTGTATGCAATGCGCTTTACCACGTCAACAGATATTTAGAATTTGAAATAATTTTGAATTTTATATTTTAAACTTTAGCGCCTTCAATTATTATTATTTAATTTTAAATTTTAACCTTAGGGTTAAAATATTTAAAATTAAATAATTTAAACCTTAGTCCTCAAAATCTACTACATGGGTTTTTAGGATATTTAAAATGTGATAACTCCTTGGCACTTTTTCTTCTTAAACCCAACTTGTATTCTAAAATATTATAATATTATTTTCATTTAAACCTGCTTCTTTACCTTTTTGGAAAAACCACTGGAGGACATTAACGAAACTCGGACATCAACCTTGACAATGAAACTCTGACATGAATATATGAATGACAATAAAACTTGGTCATAATCTTCTTGATATCAATGACAACAAAACTTGCTCATATTTCCAACAGTAGCTTCCTGATAAATGATGGCCGAATTGTGAGAGGTGCCTTGGTAAGTGTTAGGAAAAAAAATATGGAAGCTGACATAGATTAGGCCATAAACAAATAGACTATTGAAGATGCATACCATCCAAGGATGAATAGATATGCAGGAAAATAACTATAAGCGAGTAATATGGGTAGTGAATAAGATGCGATAGTGGCCATCGATTGACACTACAGTGAACAAAGCGGACCACTGTAGCAAATTGCTAAGGACATTTAGTGGTAAAATTTTATAAGGTATGGACGAATGAGGAGCCATTGAAGACCTCAAGCTCCATCAATACTATGATGTAATGCGTAGGATTTTGATCCATCGTGAAAGATACCAGATCAAGACGCATGTATAAAAGCACTACGAGAGCCAGCACATGGTGACAGTGTAAACAATTGTCTAATTTAATATGAGGAAGTATTCCATGATTGGAATTCAGTATTCATTATTGCTTATGCAGTCATTTATAGGTAGAAATGCTACTTCATTACAATCCAAGTAGAGTGCCCAGTGGCTAGCAGTAGTTGGGAGATAATACACAAGTATCCAAATCAGTTCGTTGTTGGCACTCATATTCGAAAGGCTATGTAATGCATGGTGTAATTAGTAGAAATCACTAGCATCTCACGGAAGATGGAAGATACATCAAAATATGCCAATGGAAGGTACACTGTTGGCACCATGCAGACACATGAGTCATAAATAGGATTGACATAATAACAAAAACATCATAAAATGGGGAATTTTCTAAGTGCAGTTTGTAATCTAGTGAAATAGGTAGTGGTGAATTTTGTAGAGAATTCCATGATATATGTGCACGAAAGACATCAAAATGACTCGGTGATGATTAAAAATCCTATCATAGGGTGATGAATATGAGGTAAGGTATAACTAGACCAGTTATGGGAATGCAAACTCCATATTGAACAATCACTGTTATAATAGACACTCATATTTACACGTACCTGTTGGAATTTTTGCCACATTGATTTGATCATTGATTATTCATGCATAAGCTATTGAAATTCTAACTCTTCTACAGGTTTTGATGCAAAAAATGGCTAAGTCCGAAAGTTGTCACGAAATCGCGACAAAAAATAGCATAGAGAGCCAAGTCGAAAAACCGTCGCGATATCGCAACATGTCGCAGAATCGCGGGTCGAAAGAGGAGAGAGAAAATTAATGCAGAAGTGGCACGATTTCGTGACGTGTCACAGAATTGCGATCAACACAGTCAACGACAGCAGGTGGGCAAAACCGTCATGATATTGTGACGTGTTTGATTTTTGCGGTTTGCAACGAGCAGAAGGCATGAGATATAAAATGGTCACGAAATCGCGACAAAACCGAGTCAAAGGCGATAAGGCCCAACAGTGTAGCGAAATCGCGACAAAAACTGACCCAAAGCGCATAACTTGAAAGACGTTGCGAAATCGCGATGCATCACGTTTTCACGACATGGGTGGTCTAAAAAGGTTTAAGTTGCAAAATGGCAGCGATTTCACTACAGTTAGAAAATGAAGCCAAACAAAGCAAAGAGTGTAGCAAAATCGCTACATGTTCCATGGTCGCAGTTCAGCTAAAGAAAAGAGTCTAAGGCAGAAAACTGTAGCGATATCGCTACACTTTTGAGGAAACGTTCCAGCAAGACCAAGACATCACGAAATCATGACAGAAAGGGAGAACCGTACAGAGGGCAAAGAAACGTAGCGAAATCGTGACAGGGTGAAGTTGAAGACATTCTAAGGCAAAAGTGTCGCGTTTTTGCGGCTTAATAGCTAGACCGTACAGAATGCCGAAAATATGTAGCAAAATTATGACGTGTTTGGTTTTCATAGCTTCAAAGTGGCAGAAGCATACGGAGCAGGAAGACGTCGTGATTTCGTGACCTGTCGCGTTTTCGTGACCTGTTGCAGTTTCGCGCCTGGAAGCAGTTCAAACGGTTCGATGCTATTTTATGAGTTTCGATGATTTAAAGCACCCCAAAATTTAATGAGCTGCTACTTTCCAATGCGGTCAAGGTAGAAGAACGCGCCCAAGCTACCAGAATTGAATATTTCCAGGATTCGAAGCTGTTGTTCACGATTTTTCTAACGGTTTCATGCACATTTTCAAGAACACCATTTAATGAAGGCGACCGACTCTTCTATATGGCATTTAATTTCTAGTTTCTTCGAGGCTATTTAAGGGGAGCATTTCCTTGTTTTTGTTGCATAATTGTAGATCTCGAGGAGGTCCGTTGCAAATTTTAAATGCTGCCAAGAGGCCAGACCTCTATAAAAACCAATGTAAATCTCATTTGCAGGGGTCGGGAGTTTGAGAGATATTATTGCGTGAAAACTTTCAAGTTGTTTTGCATGAATGAAAGAGACTTGGCCACTGATTTTAAAATGTCTGTCTGTGTAATTTCCTTCTATTTCGTGTATTTCTAAATTATGCTTATCTTTCTGATCTGCTGTTAGATTTAAATTCTGCATTTGAATTTAAATACTGCTTGTAAGAAAGTAAGTTCTGGGATGCAATTCTGGAGGTAGTTTGCATAAGGTCGTAGATGAATTATGTTGTTCTTCATTATTACATGCTGTTCATACACTTGAAGGTCTATCTTGCTGAGTTTCTTTTCCATGATCTGATAAATTCGGCCTACGGCAATATTTCCCGTCTCTTTCTGTAATTTCTTGTTTCTTTCAATGTATTTTACATCTCTTTCCTGCAACTTTAATCTAAAATCAAGTTTATAAGTAGTAAGGGAACCAGCACACTCTGGAGATTGGCTTGGGAGACATTTCTTTCTCCCAGCCTTTCAATGTTGGCCGGGTCTAGGGTGCATTTTATATAAAAATCCTTTCCTGTGGTAGATTTGTGACCAATAATTTTTGG
This sequence comes from Wollemia nobilis, assembly GCA_028583015.1. Classification (NCBI taxonomy): domain Eukaryota; kingdom Viridiplantae; phylum Streptophyta; class Pinopsida; order Araucariales; family Araucariaceae; genus Wollemia; species Wollemia nobilis. The sequence continues at coordinate 80,796 of JAQPPZ010017118.1, read as the reverse complement.
CATGCCCGATGGGACAGACTTCTTCTGTCTCAGAAAGATCCCATAGTATTGAAGGTTTAATTTTCACCTTCATACCGTAATATTAGAGCATTTGGTGACTCTGCTATACTCAAAAATCTCTGAATGTAGATGCAGTGAAAGTTGTACTTCATGATCACGAGATCACAGTCTAAAAAAGTTGAAGATCTTGTTAAGTTTTTCGAACTTGACAAAGACAAGAAGTGGTGAGCATTCTAGGTTGGTTTCCCCTGCCATATCCACACAAAACCCTGGTATTGTTTCTAGTTTTCCATCTTCTCAGTCATATCCACTAGTCCCAATGGCCCAGTATCCTCCACCCAGGAAGTTCTTGGCATGGAACAGCTCAGGAGCCTTGAATTTGCAAGCTCAAAATCCAGTTCCTCAGGCTGCCTTGAAGGCATTGCCAACTTATGATGGTACGGGAAAGACTGCATATGAACATATTAATGATGTAGCTTCTTTGGCAGCCATTCATGATATAACTGACGAGGATGTGATGGTGAAGTTATTGGTGTTATCCTTGAGAGGAAAATTGTTGTACTGGTACCGAACATTGCAACCAGGCACCATTACATCATGGGATCAGCTAGGAGACCTGCTAGTTAAGAATTTTCATGAACAGGCTGATCCATTTTCGTTGTTGCATCAGTTTAATGTAATCCAGAGGCACCCGCAAGAAGAGATAGCTAATTTTAATGTTCGATTCATAAGAACCTGGTAGAGAATTCCTGATGGTATTTGGCCTGTTGATGAGCTAGCTACATTTTACTACCTCAGAGCGTTCAACACAGATATCGGTTGGGCTGTCTGACAGTCCAACGTGATGACATTTCCAGAGTTGTTTGAACAAGCGTTGAAGGCGAAATCTGATTTGATTGCTATAGGTAAACTTCCTTCGAAGGTAACTATGCCTATTATTCTTGATCTGCGTAAGTATTTATATTCTGGTTTGCTTCCACAGCCCATGCCATCTATGTATCCCACCCCATCATGGAGCTCCAATGCACCTCAAATCGCACCTATCCCAGTTCCCCAGCTTCTTGCTCCAATTGTTCCCCAATTGCCTGCATCGAGCATTCCAAGGTTAGTCCCTCCATTTCCAACTCCTGTAGTATCTTCCCCACAGTTTCCATTACCTTTACCAGCACCGCCTATGTCCTCAAGCCCAGATCCTCAATTGGTTATGTTACAAGAAATTCAGTCAGCTATGAGATCTCTCACTGACAAAGTGACATCTATGGAACATAGAGAGGTGAAAAGAAGCTATCAGCCACGAAGATTTATGCTGGTAGTAACTAGAGAACAACCTGCTCCAAGCAAGGCTATGGAGAAAGCACCTAAAAGAAACTTAGCAGTTCTGGTAAGTGAAGAGGCTGGCCCTTCTGAACCATCTTATTGGTGTTCTTCTTGCAATGACCCACATGATGAGTCCACTTGAATGGTCCACCAAAATTATTTGCAAGTTCTTACAAGAAGCCGTGTAAACATGATTCGAGAGGTGGATCTTTCTTCCGTGGAGTCTCTAGAGGAACATATAGCAATACTGACACGCAGTGGCAAGAAACCAATGTTGGTAGATCCGGCTAAGATGGAGCCATTGAAAGTGCCGCCTGTACAAGCAACGAAGCAGCAAATGCCAACAAAGGCTCATGATTCCCCAGCGCAACGACAATCGCCTGTTTTGTCGAAGGATCCACTTCCATCACCATAAAAGACAAGGAACAAGCTTCTACTTCCCAGTCGCAGGTAGAAACAAAGGAGCAAGCCAAAGAAATGTTGCGGTATCCATCATTGACCAAACGACAATGAGTGGAGGCTACCCAACAATATAAGAGCACATTTGAATCTACTAATGTGGGAAAGGAACAGATCTCCATGCAGTACAACATTGTTGAAGAACTCAAATGGATACTAGCTAAGGTAAGTCTGTATGACACCTTACAGTTGCCTGGACAGGTAGATCTCTTACATGAATCCCTGAAGACCATACAAAGCAAGGGGAAAGCTGCAGCCCAGGTGGTTATGGCTCAAACATTAACTTCTGCAGTCAATGGCAGGAATAGACCACCCTCGTTTTATCTGTCACTGCAAATGGAGGGTTGGATCGTACATAATTGCTTGATCAATTTCGGTGCCGCTACAACTGTCATGCCTAAGGCAGTCTGTGAAGCAATGGGAATGGAATTCACACATAGTAGCCTTGGAGTTTTGTAGTTAGATGGTACTCCAGTAAAAACAGTGGGTGTAATCAAAGATGTCTCGATTGTTTTGCATACTATGCCACAGATTACAGTCATTCAGGAGATTGTTCTAGTTGATCTAGAACCGTATTTCAGTATGTGCTTATCCAGAGAGTTTATTGCAAAGTTGGGCGGGTACCTTGCACTCGATTATTCGCATTTGGAGATTCTGTTCAAAGGAAGACAAGTCCGGATTTATAATCAAAAACCTTCTACTTTTCATATTGAGAAGATAGAAGAAGTAGAAAAGTCCAAAGATGTTGTTCATATGCTAACTGAAGATTTTGAGGAGTTTTCAATGCTCAACTTTAATGCTATGATCCAGACTGAAATTGGCTGTTATTTCATTACAAAGCAGTCTGAAGAGGTTGCAGTCAAGTTGCCAACTGTTCAAGTTGAACAAGATTCTCTATTAGATCAGCTTTATTTTGATGGAACACGGTATAGAAATGGTGCTAACACTGGGACTGAATGATCATGCCTAGGTTTCAAGATGGTTGGGACACTTGAAGTGCAGCAGTTACAGATTTTTGGTGATTCTGAGCTAACCAAGAACCAAAATTTTACTAAGTGTTTGTCAAGGATCTAGGATCCAGGAGATAGAACCGTGTTTGGGTTCGTGTCTTTCTTGAAAGTTCACATCTAATTCAGGAGTTATCTTGTATATAGCAATATAAAAAAAAAAGAGAAAAAACAGAAAAAGAGAAAAAAAAAAAAAAAAGAGAAGTATTGTTTTTATTTTACCACCTCGGCTCTTTTTGCATGCGAGCCGTGAGTGCCCCTTTTTTTGTTTTGTTTTTGTTTTTTCCCTTCCCAGCAGTTGGTGGCTTTCTAGCAATTTCTTCTTTCCCCTTCCCTCTTTCTTCCTTTCCCTTCTTCATTCTCCTTTTTCTTCTTCTTTTTTTTCTGCAGTAAAGAAAAAGCCACTGCTGTTGTTTCTTTTCCCCCTTCCTATTATTCCCGCTTCTTCTTATCCCTTTCTTCTATGTTCTCTGTTGTTTTACGCATTTATTTATAGTTCATTTCCTCAGTTCATCCTCATTTCACTTTCACTTCCATTCCATGATTTCATACACTTCCATTCCACTTCCATCGCAGCTGCTAGTACAATAGCTCTCTGTTACTGTCTATCGCATTACTTTTTTTCATTCCATTCATTCTATCATTTCCCCATTCCATTTGCATTTCACCACCTACGCAATCGTAGGATCTCATTCCATTCATTTCCATTCCATAATTAGTCGAGCCAAATGCATATTTTCTCAGTTTTAGTTATTCAGCAAACGATGTTGCAGCAGTCCCTCGAGATGAAACCCCAGCAGCTAATTTTTTGTTCTAAGTTTTTATGACTCTATGCCCAATGGATTCAGGCCTGGGATTCTTGCATACAACAGAACTGTATACCCCACGAGCCACCAAGAATTTTGGCATTTTTGCCACATTGATTTGATCATTGATTATTCATGCATAATCTGTTGAAATTCTAACTCTTCTACAGGTTTTGATGCAAAAAATGGCTAAGTCCGAAAGTTGTCGTGAAATCGCTACAAAAAATAGCATAGAGATCCAAGTCAGAAAACCGTCATGATATCGCGACATGTCACAAAATCGCAGGTCGAAAGAGGAGAGAGAAAATCAATGCAAAATTGGCACGATTTCGTGACGTGTCGCAGAATCGTGGTCAACGCAGTCAACGACAGCAGGTGGGCAAAACCGTCATGATATCGTGACGTGTTTGATTTTTATGGTTTGCAACGAGCACAAGGCATGAGATATAAAATGGTCACAAAATCGTGACAAAACCGAGTCAAAGGCGATAAGGCCTAGCAGTGTAGCGAAATCACGACAAAAACTGACCCAAATCGCATAAGTCGAAAGACGTCACGAAATCGTGATGCATCGCGTTTTCGTGGCGCGGGTGGTCTAAAAAGGTTTAAGTTGCAAAATGGTAGCAATTTCGCTACAGTTAGAAAATGAAGCCAAACAAAGCAAAGAGCGTAGCGAAATCGCTACATGTTCCATGGTCGCGGTTCAGCTGAAGAAAAGAGTCTAAGGCAGAAAACTATAGCGATATCGCTACACTTTTGAGGAAACATTCCAGCAAGACCAAGACGTCGTGAAATCATGACAAAAAGGGAGAACCGTATAGAGGGTGAAGAAACGTAGTGAAATCACGACAGCGTGAAGTTGAAGACATTCTAAGGCAAAAGTGTTGTGTTTTCACGGCTTAATAGCTAGACCGTACAGCATGCCAAAAATATGTAGTGAAATCGTGACGTGTTTGGTTTTCATGGCTTTGAAGCAGCAGAAGCATACAGAGTAGGAAGACGTCACGATTTCACGACCTGTCGCGTTTTCATGACCTGTTGCAGTTTTGCACCTGGAAGCAGTTCAAACGGTCCGATGCTATTTTGCGAGTTTCGATGATTTAAAGCACCCCAGAATTTAATGAGCTGCTACTTTCCAATGCGGTCAAGGTAGAAGAACGTGCCCAAGCTACCAGAATTGAAGATTTCCAGGATTCGAAGCTGCTGTTCATGATTTTTCTAACGGTTTCATGCACATTTTCAAGAACACCATTTAATGAAGGCGACCGACTCTTCTATATGGCATTTAATTTTTGGTTTCTCCGAGGCTGTTTAAGGGGAGCATTTCCTTGTTTCCATTGCATAATTTTAGATCTCGAGGAGGTCCGTTGTAAATTTTAAATGCTGCCAAGAGGCACGACCTCTATAAAAACCAATGTAAATCTCATTTGCAGGGGTCGGGAGTTTGAGAGATATTATTGCATGAAAACTTTCAAGTTGTTTTGCATGAATGAAAGAGACTTGGCCACTGATTTTAAAATGTCTGTCTGTGTAATTTCCTTCTATTCCGTGTATTTCTAAATTATGCTTGTCTTTCTGATCTGCTGTTAGATTTAAATTCTGCATTTGAATTTAAATACTGCTTGTAAGAAAGTAAGTTCTGGGATGCAATTTTGGAGGTAGTTTGCGTAAGGTCATAGATGAATTATGTTGTTCTTCATTATTACATGTTGTTCATACACTTGAAGGTCTATCTTGCTGAGTTTATTTTCCCCGATCTGATAAATTTGGCCTACGGCCATATTTCCCATCTCTTTCTGTAATTTCTTGTTTCTTTCAGCGTATTTTACATCTCTTTCCTGCAACTTTAATCTAAAATCAAGTTTAGAAGTAGTAAGGGAACCAGCCCACTCTGGAGATTGGCCTAGGAGACATTTCTTTCTCCCAGCCTTTCAATGTTGGTCGGGTCTAGGGTGCATTTTATATAAAAATCCTTTCCTGTGGCAGATTCGTGACCAACAGTACTAGATGGTACTGACTTTAATGGAGGGATGAGGTACGTCAATGTAAACAGATGACCGCCCAGATGATAATGAGGGTCAAATTACCCACATCATAGTGGATCATGGCTTCGTAGTGTCTATCATTGCAAACATTGAAATTATTGAAATCGTAGAAACAACGATTAATCATTATTGTTGTTAGCATGTTAAAATTTGATAGACCGGTTATAGGGCAGTACATATTAGGAAATACTCAAGGGTTGCTCCAGCAGGTAAGTAACGCATACTCCTTATGGTACTCTACATAGTTTGGTGAAAGGTAGAGTAGGGTGTGGGCATAGGATAATAGCCACATGCACTATGGTGTGGACGTGGTGGCCCTATTGGCTACAATAACATGGAGGAAAATATGGACCCAATGGAATAATCAAAGCACACCCACCAGGGTTGCTTAATTTAGACATAATAAAATTAATTATGGATGGGTGAATGTTCTAAGTTGTGTAGTAATTACCCGCATTACCTTATGACTAAAGTGAGATTGATTATTATTTCTATGCATTAGAGTATCCTAATGGTTGTGCTAGAAGATAAAGTAATGAGTTTTGGTGCATGAATATAAAGCCCTGATGGAAGAAAGACATTACTAAAATAATACAGCAGCGAACGTTAGAATGAAGATAGACAAATGACTGCATGTAAAGAAATGAATAGGCTTCTACCCATGGAAGGGGAGGAAGCAAAGAGTTGCTTCAAAAAAATTAAAATCATATGCAAAGGTAGAACCATGGTCTAGACCTTTTTGGAGGCCAAGGCTGGAAATATGCTGCAAAGACTGTATTTTCTACTTTTAATACAAATGATTCCAAAAATTTGTGTCATGTTAGCAAGATAGGAGGAGATTATTTTTGCATGTTTGGATTAAATGTTTATTTTTCCATTTTCATGTTTCAAGCCTATAGATGATGTTTGATACATAATAGTGGTTGCATCATTGAACGTTTAAGACATGAAATTCATTTTCTTTCCTTAGAAGCTTGCACCTAGGATATTGCGAGCTGTGCAAATGCAGATTCGGATAAACTAGGTTACATGCAAAAGTTTCTCGTATCTTTGGTTTTGCAAAAATAGGGTGGCATCATACCGGTGGTAGTTTGTGTTAATATTTTCAACATTCTGGTCCATTTATAGATTTTAATTTTATTTTTCTAACCCTTACCTTTTTGTAGATTTTTTAAAACTTCAACTATTAAAATAAAAATTGAAAAACATTAAAACTCCAAAAATAATTGCATGGATGTGAAGAATAAGATTTAATGCTCTATTTAGAAAAAGTTTGATTTCATTTTGAAGCCATTTCAAAATTATAAAAATTATTCAAATTTGTTGTTTTTATAGGTATTTTATAATTTCGGATTTTACATAATTTCATATTTTGAAGGTAAATCAAATTTCAAGCTTTGCATGTTCATTTTGTAAGCAATAAATTAACTTTCCTTTATAAAAATCATAATTTCATTAAATGGGAGTGATTTATATGGCATTTCCAAAGGCCATTATTTTTAAAGCAAATAAATTGACTTCTCTTTATGAAAATCAATTTCATCAAAGAGGGGTAATTTATTTATTATATCAAAGGTTATTTTTACTTTCATGTTCAAAGCAACATTAAAGGAATCCAATCATCATTTAAGGTTCACATTTAGAGATAGATTTTAATCTTCTATTTCATGCTTAAAGTAGGGTTTAATGCAAGATTGTTGGAAATTTTGAGTAATTATGTTATCATTGATGTCAAGAGTTTGATGCAAGGTAAATTTCATTTTGGTATAATCAAATTGGTAAAAGGAATGGTTATAATATTTTATATTATAAACCAAAAATATTGGTTAAAAGGTTGAAGGCAAAAAGTTTATGCCCATGGTTTTAAAGAGAAAAGAGAAGATATTATAATATTTTAATATTATAATAATTAAGCCAAAAGGGCTTATTAAAAAGGAAATAAAAATTTGACAAAGGATCCCATGCAAAAGTATTATTTAATACTAAAGTTAAATAATATAATATTTAACCCAAATTTAAATATTATATTAAATATAAAATTAAATTTGAAATTGGCAAAAGGCGCCAAAATTCAAATTTAAAATGGAGGTCAATAAAGGTTCTTCATCGATGTCATGACAAGGTTTCAAATGCATATAAAAATGGGGAGCCAAATTATTTTCCAAGGTACCAATGTAATATGCACACAAATTAATCGATCGAAGGAGCAGAGCAAAGTGTTTGAAATATCATTCATCGAACAAGTGGCAGTGAGTAAAGACAAGGAGGCACACGATTGAGATTCACCAAGGGTTGGTAGCCCAAGTGGTAGGTAGGTCCTACGTAAGGTGTGGTCAAAGGAATGTTTTGTGGTTTTAATTCTCCCTAGTGCCGATTTGAGCATTTCAAGGTTTTGGACTCAACCGCTTGGCTAGCGCAAGCGGTCGAGCATTGCACTTGGAAGCTAGAGGTCGAAGGGTCAATTCCCATCCATGACAAGCAAGGATTAATTTTTGGTTATAAGGTATGCTCCATGTTGTTTAATGTTGACTATAGTTGATATTTGGTGGATGTAATTTGGGATATAGTTTGGAACATAGGAGGTATAAGGAGAAATAAATTTTTGCATAGTATTTAAAGGGTATTGATGATATTTAATTTTTATGCAAAGGTTGGAGTGATAAGTTTGTAAAAGGTTTATTTTAGCATTGTAATTCTTGGCTCTTGGACATTAAAGTGGATTGGAAATTATTTTGAGAGAGTGGAGATAAAAGGTGTAAAAGGTATTTTTATTGTTTGTAATTCTTGCTTTATAAAAAGGGAAATTGTTGAGAGAGTTTTTGCATTATCCTTGAGAACAAAAGAAGAGTCCTAGAACATTATTTTCAGAATTCATTGAGCACCTTATAGAAGGAAAATTCATGTGGATATTTTGAAATAGAATCTTGCTATTTAACCTTTGAAGTGGCACATAGAAAGGTGGTTGGTTGTGAGACAAGTTTTGAAGACATATCTCCATAAGAGCAAGCAAAGAGGTATGGGCACATCATTCTTTGTTTAAAAGTATTTTATTGAAGTGAATATTTTTGAAAATAAGGTGGAGAGAAAAGGATTGTTTGATAAGCATTGTTGGAAATATTTGAGTCAGTTTTGAAATCTACATTGTGCATCCTTGTTGAAAGAAAGTGGAAATATTTATGTTAGGGTTTGTAAGCAAGTTGAGCTTTATCATTTGAATGATTGTGTGGAATCTTTGAGTATTGGTTTGAGTACTTTTTGAATGTGAATGAGCAAGTCTTTGAGAAGGCTTGAGGATAGATTTATGAGCAGAGTTAGAGCATATTTGAGATAGAGTTTGGTATATATTTGTGAGCAGAGTTAGAGCATATTTGAGATAGATTTTGGTACATATTTGTGAGCAGAGTTAGAGAAAATTTATGCTAGACTTGGGACAGAGTGTGGTATAGATTTGAGATAGAATTGAGAGAATGTTTTGGAGGTGATAGAGTAGAGAGGATAGCAATATCCTATGGATAGATATCCATCAACCAGTGTAGTGGGGATAGAGGTCTCCTATGGATAGAGATCCACAAGCCAGAGTAGTGGGGGCAAAAGTCTTCTAGAAGATCACCAACCAAAGAAGTGGGGACAGAGGTCTCCTATGGAGAGAGATCCACAAACCAGAGCATAGGGGATTGGTGTCTCCTTTGGACAGAGGTCCATAAACATTGTAATAGGGATTTGATTCCCAAATATTCATTGAGAAAATTTTATAAGGAATATTTTCTCCATGGAGTAGCCCACATTGGGTGAACCACGTTAAATCATGTCTCTCATGTGTGTGATGATGTGTGCACTATTTACTGCTTTGATGTTATTATTTTTATCATTTGGATTAAGAAGTAAAAATTTATATCTTATACTGTTCACCCCCCATCTCAATATAATCTTATGTTCTTCAATTGGTATCATAGTGGATTCCTTCGTGAAAAGCCTAACAACTTGAAGGAAGATCCCACAAGAACATACATGACCTAAAAAATGGAGAAGAGGCCATGATCGACATAAAAGAAGAATTTTTTGTTGCTCTTAGAAACTTGGAAAAATTTAGAAGAAAGAATTCAAGTTTGAAGGATCAAATACAAGAGGATGAGGAAGAAAAGGTGGAACTTCTACAAAACCTCACAAAGCTCAAGGTAAAAGTTGAAGAGGGAAAGAAAATTGAACAGGATATGGCAGAACTATTAAAGGCAAGAGAGTTAGAATGTGAAAGATTGGAATCAGAAATTGTCTCTCTAAGGAAGGAAGTTGAAAAGACTAAGGGTAAATTACAACAAGACATAAAGTTAGGGAAACAGAAAGAGGATTCAAGCTCCCAAGGAACAAAGACATCAAATGAAGAAGAACCCATGACTTATGCTAATGCATTGAAATGCAAAGGCATCAGGAAGGAAGAAGGCAAAGAATATCCATGGACAAAAGTCAATTACAGGAACAACAAAATAAGAAGCACACAACCATATTATTCAAGGCATCCCAACAAGTTACAAAATCTCTTCCATGGCTATTGTTTTTCATGTAACAAATATGGTCAAATAGTTGTACATTGCACTAGTTATGTGAAAGATAATGTTGATAGGAATTTCAATTCTTTTGCACCTCTCATGAATGACAATATCATATGTTACAAATGCAATAATTTTGGTACAAGGCCAAATGGTGTAAAATAGTATTTCCTGAATTAAGCAAAAATAATACAACTTCAACAATTAGGAGAGAGAGAAAAGAGCAAGAGAAAGAAAAGTCAATGTTAGTACAAACAACTCTTCATGTGCAAGATAAGAGAAAACAATGGTTCCTTGATAGTGGTTGTTCTAGTCATATGACAAGAGACAAGAGCAAATTTCTTGTATTTAAAGAAATCAATGGAGGATCAGTAAAATTTGGTGACAATGGTTCAACAAAAATCTGTGGGAAAGGAACCTTGAGTTTAGATAATGGAAAAATAAAGATAGAGAATGTATTGTATGTCAAGGGATTGAGGCACAATTTACTAAGTGTAAGCCAAATTTGTGATCAAGGGCACATGGTTACTTTTCATCCAAATAGATGTGAGATCAAAAAATCTAAAACTGGAAAGCTCATTGCAGATGCCAATAGAACTACAAATAATCTCTACATGCTAAGTGAGATTAAGGGAGAAAAGTGTTTCTTATCACAATAATATGAGAGTTGGTTGTGGCATAGAAGAATGGGTCATATGAACTTTGAAAACATAGTGAAAATAAGCAAAAAGTAGGCAGTTAGAGATTTACCCAAGATAAAAAAAGGCCACAAAACATAATTTATGCACAATGTCGATATGGGAAGCAAACTAGAACAAGTTTCAAGTCAAAAGAATTTATGTCATTTGAACCATTGAAACTAGTTCACACTAACCTATGTGGTCCTACAAGGACAAAGAGTCTACAAGGTGAAAGTTACTTCATGTTATTTATAGATGATTACTCTAGAATGATTTGGGTAGCCTTCTTAAAAGAAAAGTTAGAAGCCCTTGAGAAGTTCAAAGCATTTAAAGAATTAGTAGAGAATGAAATAGGTAGAAGGATTAAGTGTTTAAGATCAGATAGAGGAGGAGAATTTACTTCAAATGAATTCATAGACTTTTGTGAATGACATGGGATCAAAAGAGAATATTCAGTAGCAAGAACTCCTCAACAAAATGGAGTAGTTGAAAGGAAAAATAGGACTATTGAAAATATGGCCAGAGCTATGTTAAATGAGTCTAAGATTTTAGATGGTTTTTGGAGAGATGTAGTTCATACAACAGTGTATATCATCAATAGAGCTCAAGTGAGAGTAAATCACTACAAAACCCCATATGAGCTCTAGAAAGGAAGGCTAGCCATTGTAAAATATTTCAAAAATTTTGAAAGCAAATGCTACATAAGACGGGAAGAGAAAAATTTGGGTAAGTTTGATTCAAGATGTGATGAGGGCATTTTCCTTGGGTATTCCACTAAGAGAAAATCCTATAGGTGCTATAACAAGAGGACACATACAATTATGGAAAGTATAAATGTGACAGTTGATGAGCAGACATGGTCAAAAGAACTAGCTCGAGAAATTATGTATCAAGAAGAAGAAAGTTGCCAAGAAGAATTAGGTGAAGAATCAGAAGAAGAAGAAACACAAAGAACACCACCTAAGACTCCATCTAGGTATGTGCAAAAAAATCATCCAAGAGATCTAATCATTGGAAATCCAGATGAGATACAGACAAGGAGGAATATAATAGGAACAAGTGAGCATGCACATTTTTCTTTGTTTTCTAAAATTGAGCCCAAATATTTCAATGAGGCAAGAGGAGATAAGTTTTGGGTCAAGGCAATGAATGAGGAATTGGATCAAATAGAAAAAAGTGAGACTTGGGAACTTGTCCCATGACCAAAATATAAGAATGTAATTGGCACTAAATGGGTTTTCAGAAATAAGTTAAATGAAGATGGTCAGGTAGTCAAAAATAAAGCAAGATTGGTATGCAAGGGTTATGCACAGGTTGAAGGGATTGATTTTGATGAAACATTTGCTCATGTTGCATGACTTGAGGCCATAAGGATGTTTTTAGCTTTCTCAAGCTTCAAAAACTTTAAAGTATATCAAATGGATGTTAAATCAGCTTTTTCTTAATGGTGTCTTGGAAGAAGAGGTCTACATTGAGCAACTTGAGGGATTCAGCCTAACTGATAAGCCAGATTATGTATGCAGATTAAAGAAGGCACTTTATGGACTAAAGCAAGATCCTAGAGCTTGGTATTCAAGGTTGGATAAGTATCTTCAAGAATAGGGTTTCAGGAAAGGAATAGTGGATAGTAACTTATACATCAAAAATGAAGGAAATGACTTACTAATTGTGGTTGTTTATGTGGATGATATCATTTTTGGAGGTAATAATGATAAGATGTGCCAAAAATTTACAAAGAGCATGCAAAATGAATTTGAAATTTCAATGCTTGGTGAGTTATCCTTCTTTCTTGGACTACAGATTTCACAATCAAAGAAGGGTGTATTTCTCTCACAAACCAAGTATATAAAAGAGATGCTAAAGAAATTCAAGTTAGAAGATTGTAAACCAATAAGTACCCCCATGATTATAGGATGCAAGTTGAGTAAATATGATGAATATCCTGAGGCAAATCAGACATTGTATAGATCTATGATTGGTAGCTTACTATATGTCATAGCTACAAGACCAGATATAATGCAGGTAGTGGGACTAGTGGCAATATTTCAAGCAACACCAAAGGAAACACATGTAATGGCAGTAAAGAGGATTCTCAGGTATTTAAAAGGGACTATGGTATCCCAGAAGTGATAATTTCACTCTCATAACATATATAGATGCAGATTGGACAAGCAGTATTGATGATAAAAAAAGCACAAGTGGAGGAGCATTCTTCCTTGGAGATTGTTTAGTCTCTTGGCTAAGCAAGAACTAGGCATCGATATCCTTATCCACAGTAGAGGTAGAGTACATTTTAGCAATTGCATGTTGTACACAGGTATTATGGATGAAGTAAACTTTAAAGGACTTCAAGATAGAGCATGATTATCCTATCTCCATACTATGTGATAATACAAGTGCTATAAACATTTCAAAGAATCCAATGATGCACTCCAGGACCAAGAACATTCTGATCAAATATCATTTCTTGAGAGAACGTGTGATGGATAAACAAGTCATATTGGAATATGTTACTACAAAGGAGCAGATTGTGGATATTTTCACTAAGCCACTTCCAAAAGAAACTTTTGAGTATCTTAGAGGAAAATTGGGAGTAGTTTTACTCCCACCCTAAAATTAACCACCTCAAGGAGAGGAGGTGGGGAGGGGGTTGAGCTAAGAGTCTTATCTTTAGTCCCAAAGGAGTCCCTTTGCCATTGATGTCAAAGGGGGAGATATTTGAGTAAGAGGGAGAGTATTCAATCAGGGGGAGCAGATTTGGAAAAAGGAAAAAGGAATGTTTAAGAAAAAGGGTTGCCATCAATGATAAAGGGGGAGATTATTGGAAATTTTGAGTAATTATGTTGTCATTGATGTCAAGTGTTTGGTGCAAGGTAAAGTTAATTTTGGTACAAGAAAATTGGTAAAAGGAATGGTTATAATATTTTATATTATAAGCCAAAAATATTGGTTAAAAGGTTGAAGGCAAAAATTTACGCCCATGGTTTTAAAGAGAAAAGAGAAGATATTATAATATTTTAATATTATAATAATTAAGCCAAAAGGGCTTATTAAAATATTGAAAAAATATCCCATGCAAAAGTATTATTTAATACTAAAGTTAAATAATATTGTTTTTGGTAAATTAAAAGGATTTCATTAGGAAACGGGTTTTAAGGATCCCAAAACCATTGTCCAAAAACAACACATACTGCTACAAGTAGAATAGAAACCCAATAGGTGGAGTATCCCCACACCAAAAACATAAAAAATAATAACAAGGGATGCAACCCCACTCGAGAAACAAGAAAAGAGAAGAAATGGTACTGCCAGAGCAAAATAGAAACCCAAATAGATGAACATGCTCTATGTAGGGTAACCGTAAACCAAAACATAAAGTGTCAAGGAGGTTAGTCCTCAGTGGATTCCTCATCCTCATCCTTGTCCTCATTCTTCACTTTTTCCTTAGGCTTCTCCTTGATAGCAACCATATCCTCATCAGCTGAATAGGCTTTAATCTCCTATCTTATCTACCCACAGAAGAAGAGTGTGTGGAGGGCCTCTCTGAGGTCAATAATGGAGTTCACCATAGCATTCATCATGCTTGTCATTGTAGTTATGATGAATTTATTTAGTTTCCTAACTTCATCCTCTATGTCCTCATCATCAACCTTTATTTCTATCACCTTCTGTTTACCTTTCACAAACTGGTCCTGTAGGCGGGCTAATTTTTTTATAGATCCTTCAACTCTATCACATTTGATTCTTTTCTTTGCCTTTAATTCACGCACGGCTTTAATAGTCTTTCTTTTTCTTTTTGCAAGGGACAAGTGGGTAGGAGGTATAGTAGATTTCATAGCTGGACTAGATTTACTCAAGGAAGGGGTGGGTTGGTCCTAGGGACTTGTTGGTCCAAAATCTGCCACAGGAAAGGATTTTTATAATTGCACCCTAGACTCGGCCAACATTGAAAGGCTGGAAGCAAGAAATGGCTTCCAGACCAATCTCCAGAGTGGGCTGGTTCCCTTTACTATTCTAAATTTCTGGTTAAAGATAAGGGTTGTTGGAAAGAAATCAAAAGTTGCAGAAAGGAATGGGAAATATAGCCACAGGCCGAAGTGATGGGATCAAAAGATAACAGCAGGAAACTTAAAAATGTGACAACAGCAAGTAACATAAGATGTCATCTCAATTCTCACACAACTGTATGTAGCAAATCTCTCCAATATTACACTCCATAAATCATACTCTCACGGTAGCACTTAAATCCAAGATGCAGAATTTAAATACAACCATTAAGAAATACGAATACTATAAGAAATGCAACCTGACAGAAAATAAAATCACTCATACAACCGTTTTTGAAAATCTGAAGCCAATACTTTTATTCCTGCAGATACAATTCCAGTTTCTAGCAGAGAACTCTCCAACCACCCTTTCAAATGAAGCTTACATTGGTTTTTATAGAGGGCCGTCCTCTTTGCAGCATTAAATATTTGAAACCGACTTCCTTGTGATCTACAATTATGCATTGGAAATTATGCACACGATCCCCTTAATTGCGGCCTTGGAGACCCACAAAATTGAATGCAATGTACATGTCGACTCGAAGAACCACCTTCATTAAATTTGTTTTTTAAACATGTGCATGAAAAACCGTTAAAATGATCCACGACCAGCAGTTTCGAACCAAGAAAATCTTTAATTTTGGTGGCCTGGGTGCTCTTCGACCTTGACCGCATTGAAAATCCGTAAAGCATTTAATTCGGGGTAGCATTTAATCTTCAAAAATCGAAAAAACCTCCTCGAAACTCACAAAACTGCTTTGGGCCAACAATTTAAGCATTAATAATTAATAATAACAATAAATGTGGCAAAAATGCCAACATTCTTGGCGGCTCGTGGGGTATACAGCTCGCTGTATGCAAGAATCCAGGCCTGAATCCATTGGGCTCAGAGTCAAGAAAACTTAAAGTCAGCTCTGTGGTACATCTCAGTGAACTGCTGCAATAGAAACTTTTGCTGAATGATTGAAAGTTAAAGAAATCTGCATTTGGCTGAACTGAACATGGAATGGAAATGGAAATATGAAGGCTATGGAATGAGATTGAACTAAACTGTAAATAAATGCGTAAAATGACAGAACTTAGAAGAAAGGGATAAGAAGGAACGGGAATAATAGGAATGGGGAAAAGAAACAACAGTCGTGGCTTTGTTTTTTTTTTTTATGCAGAAGAAAAAGAAGGAGGAAGATGAAGAAGGGAAAGGAAAGAAAAAGGGAAGGGAAAAGAAGAAAGTGCTAGAAAGCCACCAAACTGTTGGGATTGGAAAAGCACAAAAGGAAAACAAGCACGGACGGCTCGCAAGCAACAAGAACCGAGGTGAACAAATAAAACAATTTTTTTTTTTTTTTTTTCTCTTCTATTTTTTTTTTTCTAGTTTTATATATCTATATACAAGGGTTTACGACATGATTGGCATGTCGCCACCACAAACCCGATCTCAGGAGTTATCCGGTAAATCTGCAATGTCCCGCCCAGATTTGGTCATACTTGAGTCGGTCCCTGAAATTGGGCTGGCTTCTTCCTGTAGTTCTCCCTTCGACAGTGGCAGTGTCATGATTCAAGAAGTTGACTATCTGCTCATTATCTTCAATGACTTGCCCAAAATACTTGCATAATGTTGCTCCTGCCCCATATTTGGATTTAACCCCATCAAAATATAGCTGCCATAAATGATCTGTGACAACATTCTGATCAGCTTGATTAGGCAATTCCTGCTTCATGTCACTCTTAGGCTTTTGGATGGCATAACAACCGATTTCAGTTTCCAGCATGGCATTAAAATTAAGCATAGAAAACTGATCATCCAACTGAAGATTATTTAAAACTTCATTCAGCAAAACAGAGTCTTCAGACTCGTCAGTAAGCATGTAAACAGACTGCACTTCCTTTTCTGTTTCTTCCAACTTTTCAATGTGAAAAGAAGAAGGCTTTTCATTTTGAATCCTGAGACGCCTACCCTTGACAGGAATTTCTAAATGGGAATAATCTAGTGCCAAATAACCCCCTAACTTGGTGGTAAACTCCCTAGATAAACACATACTAAAGTAGGGCTCTAAATCAACCACAACAATTTCTTGGATAACAGTAACTTGGGGCATTGTATGCAGAGTAATTGGAACATCCTTAATCACACCCACTGTTTTTATAGGCATACCATCTAATTGCAGAACTCCAGGACTACTCCGTGTGTACTCCATTCCCATTGCTTCACAGACTCCCTTGGGCATTATAGTTGTGGCAGCACCAGAGTCGATCATACAATTATGGACAATCCAACCCTCTATGTGCAATGACAAATAAAATGGAGGTGGCCTATTTTTTCTAGTAGCAGAGGTGGTTAAAGTTTGTGCATACACTATCTGGGTAGGACATTTTTCATTATCCTTGATAGATTTTAATGATTCCTGTAATAAGTCTACTTGGCCTGGCAACTGCAAAGCATCATAGAGGCTTACCTTAGCGGAAGTCTTCTTAAGTTCATCAACTATGTTGTATGAAACTGTAGCAGAATATTTCTTTTCAGCAGGTTGTTCAAATCTGGTACGATACTGCTGTGTAGCTTCCACCCGTAGTCTCTTTGTCAGTGATGGATACTTTAACTTTTCACGAGCTTGCTCTTCTATTTCTGATCTTACCGGTGCAGCTGCGGCCTTGTCTTGAACTCTATGGAAAGCAGGATCCTTCGGTAATACAGGCGCATCAGACTTTGGAGCTGGCTTTTGCACAGCAACAGGCACTTTCAACGGCTCTAAGATAGTAGGATCAACTGTCACGGGCTTTTTTCCAGTCCTTGTCAGAACTAAAACTTGTTCTTCAATTGGAGACATTAAATTATGGCCAGCTTCTGAGATCATGTTAACTTGTCCACCCGAAGAGCTGGCAGCCAAAGTCTGCACATAATTCAGGTGTACCATACACGTATCCTCTCCATGAGGATCATTGCAGGTTGAGCACCAATACATTCTGTCTGCAAGGGCTGCATCTTCATTTACTAAAGCAGTCAAGCTTTTTTTAGGTGCCTTACTAGTCGAGGCTGCTTGATCTCTAGTAATTTGAGGAGGTTGAAATCTCCTTGGCTGGAAATCTCTTTCAGCTTGTTTCCTCTCAATGAGGGTGATCTTGTTTCCCATGGCCCTAATTGCTGAATTTGTAGACTTAACCTCTTGTAATAAGGCGGTATATGGATCAGGGTTTGCAGGTGCAGGAGGTGCTGGCAAAGGCAAAGGAGCTGGTGGTGCTGGCAAAGCTGGAAATGCAGTGGAAACGGGAGATGGTTGCATGCTAGGTGCAGGAAGCGGTAAAGGAGCTAAGGCAGGCAACTGAGGAGCTGGGACAGGTGCAACCTGAGGTGCTTTAGAGCTCCATGATGGTGTGGGATACATAGCTGGCATAGGCTGTGGTTGTGAACCAGAATATAAATACTGAGGCAAATCTGGAATAAGAGGCATAGTTACCTTTGGTGGAAGTTTCCCTATAGCAATCAGATCAGCTTCTGCTTTTATTGCTTGTTCAAACAATTCGGAAATGTTGTCACATTGGACTGCCGAACCGCCCAGCCAATATCCAAGTTGAACGCTCTCAGGTAATAAAGTGCAACCAATTCATCAGCAGGCCGAATGCCTTCAGGAATTCTGTGCCAGGTTCGGTAAATCGGACATTAAAGTCAGCTATCTCCTCCTGTGGATGCCTCTGGATGACGATAAACTGATTCAATAATGAGAAAGGGTCAGCCTGTTCATGAAAATGTTTAACCAGCAAATCACTGAACTGATCCCACGATGTTATAGTGCCTGGAGGTAGCGTTTGGTACCAAAATAACAATTTACCTCTCAAAGAACATACCAACAACTTCACCATTACATCCTCATCAGTAATATCATGGATAGCAGCTAAGGAAGCTACATCATTTATGTGCTCATAGGCATTCTTACCCATACCATCATAAGTCGGCAAAGCCTTCAGTGCAGCCTGAGGAACTGGATTCTGAGCCTGCAAATTCAAGGCTCCAGTGCTGTTCCATGCCAAGAATTTTTTGAGTGGAGGATATTGTGCCATTGGAACTAAGGAATATGGTTGGGAAGATGAAACACTAGCAACAATACTAGGGTTTTGTTCAACAGAATATGGAAGGGATGGGGAAACTAATCTAGAATGCTCACCACTTCTTGAACTATCAAGTTCGAAAAATTTGACAAGATCGCCAAATTTCTTTGACTGTGATCTCGTGATCATGAATAATTTTTGAGTTCAACAAAGTCACCAAATAACAGGCAGGCATCCACGATCAAAAATCCGGATCTTCAACTCAGCAAAGTCGCCAGATGAACTTACAAATCTCCGCTATGAGGCCAAGACAGCTCATCAAATCTTGAGACCTCCGGGTGTTAAAACAAATGTGGATTTTTGTGAGACAGAAGAAGTCTGTCCCACCGGGCGTGCCAAAAACTGTTGGCACCGGTGGGTTTATCACTTTGGAAAATTATGCTTATCCCATCGATTATGAATTCTTGGAGACAAAACTTGTCTGTCCCACCGGGTGTGCCAAAAATTGTTGGTCCGAAATCTGCCACAGGAAAGGATTTTTACAATTGCACCCTAGACCCGGCCAACATTGAAAGGCTGGAAGCAAGAAATGGATTCCAGACCAATCTCCAGAGTGGGTTGGTTCCCTTTACTATTCTAAATTTCTGGTTAAAGATAAGGGTTGTTGGAAAGAAATCAAAAGTTGCAGAAAGGAATGGAAAATATAGCCACAGGCCGAAGTGATGGGATCGGAAGATAACAACAGGAAACTTAAAAATGCGACAACAACAAGTAACATAAGATGTCAACTCAATTCTCACACAACTGTATGTAGCAAATCTCTCCAATATTACACTCCAGAAATCATACTCTCACGGCAGCACTTAAATCCAAGATGCAGAATTTAAATACAACAACCATTAAGAAATACGAATACTATAAGAAATGCAACTTGATAGAAAAGAAAATCACTCATACAACCGTTGCTGAAAATCTAAAGCCAATACTTTTATTCCTACAGATACAATTCCGGTTTCTAGCAGAGAACTCTCCAACCACCCTTTCAAATGAAGCTTACATTGGTTTTTATAGAGGGTCGTCCTCTTTGCAGCATTAAATATTTGAAACCGACTTCCTTGTGATCTACAATTATGCATTGGAAATTATGCACACGATCCCCTTAATTGCAGCCTTGGAGACCCACAAAATTGAATGCAATGTACATGTCAACTTCGAAGAACCACCTTCATTAAAAAAAAAATTTAAACATGTGCATGAAAAACCGTTAAAATGATCCACGACCAGCAGTTTCGAACCAAGAAAATCTTTAATTTTGGTGGTCTGGGTGCTCTTCGACCTTGATCGCATTGAAAATCCGCAAAGCATTTAATTCGGGGCAGCATTTAATCTTCGAAAATTGGAAAAACCTCCTCGGAACTCACAAAACTGCTTTGGGCCAACAATTTAAGCATTAATAATTAATAATAACAATAAATGTGGCAAAAATGCCAACAAGACTATGGGTCAAGATGTGACTGTAGATGATTTTGAAAAGCCCTTGGTGGGAGGGAAGGTCAATACCTTTATTTTTCCTATAGGAGTTGATGGAGTAATTCATGGAATTGATGAGGAACTGAGGGATATTTATGGGATTGACATCACAAAAATGGTTGACAAAGAACAGGTGGAAACTACATAGGACTTTCATAGGGTCATCAATGGTGATGAACTCCATGATGGGTTTCATCACATCATTCCAAGGCATGAGGAGGTCCTTCCTAAATATCCCTTGTTTTACCCCTTTGAAGATTATTTCATTATCCTTTAACTCTTTCAGCTCAACTTCCTAGTTGTGCTTCTCCTAGTGGATAGAACACCCTTTCGCTGGCTGCCCTATGATTATTTATAGGATATTAACATCAATGTGGAAGGTCCTCCCTTAGATAGTGGTGCAGTCGTTCTCCCAGGTCTCCAAGAAATTCATGGTTATGTCAATTTCATCGCCAACAAATATATGGAGGAAGTGAAATAAATCCATCTCAATAAGACTTCTTTTAGCCAGGATATCATACTTAAACTTGCTTGGCTCAATGAAACTCATGTTGGGAAAAAAGATGAAGGTAAGACTAGGAGGGTTGAGGTCGAAGACAGAAATTCTGGGCGGGGAGCACCTACACTCTGCACCAGAGAACAAGCTAAAAGTTTAGAAGAGGTAAAATATGGGTTTTACAAACTGTGGGGAAACTCGGAGTGCCTATGTTAGATTTATGGGAAAAAAACCCAATAAAATCGAGTAGTTTTCCAAGACTTATTGTTGTTGATGTTTAAAAAGCACTTTGAAGATGGAAATGAAGATTTTGATTTCCCATAACTTTTTTGGATATGATTACCCAGAGACGGAGTATCACAAGGATGATTTTGAATGTTGGTTATGATTATCCCTTATCTTTCATTCTTATTGGGCATTGACCTACAAAAATTACTTCTGGAATGTGAACAGTCACCGACGCTGCCAACATTTGCCTCTGGGAAGATGTGCTTTGAAACCCAATGCACGGTCTTAGAAATAGGACCATTTCTACATCCTATAAGGATCCACCAAATTTGAAATGAGTTATCATTGGAAATCAAACCTTTGGAGAATGTGGTATCTTGTTTCAGCTTATCTTGGACCTGGTTGTTGATTTTTCCAATGCTAGCGCAACGATGGGGAAAAAAGTAGTTGAGGTTCTTGGAGTAATTTTCTTCATGAAGCCACCCATTATTGGAATTTGGAACGCCACCTGAGACACTGAACACAAGAAAATAAATTTGCCACAATTTGAAAAAATGATTAGTGTGAGTTTCCAAAAACTTGTCAAATCAAGCATGACCTTACTGCGGTGGAACTCAGTTAAATAATATTTAACCCAAATTTAAATATTATATTAAATAAAAAATTAAATTTAAAATTGGAAAAGGGCACCAAAATTTAAATTTAAAATAAAGGCAACAAAGATTCTTCGCCAACGTCATGACAAGGTTTCGAATGCATATAAAAAGGGGAAGCCAAATTATTTTCCAAAGTACCAAAGTAATAAGCACACAAATTAATTGATCGAAGGAGCAGAGAAAAGTGTATGTTTTATCTTTCATCAAAAAAGTGGTAGTGAGTAAAGACAAGGAGGCGCACGTTGAGATTCACCGAGGGTTGGTATCCCAAGTGGCAAGTAGGTCCTACATAAGGCAAGAGCAAAGGAAAGGTATGTGGTTCAATTCCCCCTAGCGCCAGTTTGAGCATTTTGTTTTAGTTTCATCGAAGGTAGCAGAGATAAAATGCAGAGACCAAGGTTTTGGTCTCAACTGCTTGGCTAGCGCAAGTGATTGAGCGCTACTCTTGGAAGCTAGAGTTCGGAGGGTCAATTCCCATCCATGACAAGTAAGGATTAATTTTTGGTTATAAGGTATGTTCCACATTGATTAAACTTTGACTATAGTTGATTTTTAGTGGATGTTATTTGGTATATAGTTTGGAACATAGGAGGTATAAGGAGAAATACATTTTTGCATAGTATTTAAAGGGTATTGATGATATTTAATTTTTATGCAAAGGTTGGAGTGATTATTTTGTAAAAGGTTTATTTTAGTATTGTAATTCTTGGTTCTTGGACATTAAAGTGGATTGGAAATTATTTTGAGAGAGTGGAGATAAAAGGTGTAAAATGTATTTTTATTGTTTGTAATTCTTGCTTTATAAAAAGGAAAATTGTTGAGAGAGTTTTTGCATTGTCCTTGAGAACAAAAGAAGAGTCCTAGAACATTGTTTTCAGAATTTATAGAAGGAAAATTCATGTGGATATTTTGAAATAGAATCTTGCTATTTAACCTTTGAAGTGGCACATAGAAAGGTGGTTGGTTGTGAGACAGGTTTTGAAGATATATACCCATAAGATAAAGCAAAGAGGTATGGGCATATCATTATTTATTTTAAAGTGTTTATTGAAGTGAATGTTTCGAAACATAAGGTGGAGAGAAAATGATTGTTTGATAAGCTTTGTTTGAAATATTTGAGTCAGTTTTGAAATCTACATTATGCATCTTTGTTGAAATAAAGTGGAAATATTTGTGTTAGGGTTTGTAAGCAAGTTGTGCTTTATCATTTGAATGATTGTGTAGAATATTTGAGTATTGGTTTGAGTACTTTTGAATGTGAATGAACAAGTCTTTGAGAAGGCTTGAGGACAAATTTGGTGAGTAGAGTTAGAGCATGTTTAAGATAGATTTTGGTACATATTTGTGAGCAGGGTTAGATCATATTTATTCTAGACTTGGGACACAGTGTGGTACAAATTTGAGATAAAATTGAGAGTAGGTTTTATAGGTGAAAAAGCAGAGAGGATAGTCGTATCTGGTGGATAGATATCCAAAATCCAATGCAGTGGGGATAGAGGTCTCCTATGGAGATAGATCCACAAGCTAGAGTAGTGGGAGCAAAAGTCTTCTACAATATCACCAACCAGAGCAGTAGGGACAAATATTTCCTATGGAGAGAGATTCACAAACCAGAGCATAGGATATTGGTGTCTCCTTTGGCCATATGTCCATAAACATTGTAATAGAGATTTGATTCCCAAATATTTATTGAGAAACATTTATAAGGAATATTTTCTTTGTGGAGTAGCCCACATTGGATGAACCACATTAAATTATGTCTCTCATGTGTGTGATGATGTGTGTACTATTTATTGCTTTGATGTTATTATTGTTATCATGTAGATTAAGAAGTAAAAACTTATATCTTATACTGTTCATCCCCCCTCTCAATATAAGCTTATGTTCTTCAAAGATAAAACTTGTTTAAAATCTGCTTAACCAAAAGAAGATAAAATCTACCTAAAACACAACAAGATAAAATGAACTAAGGCTTTACATTGTGGTCATTTGAGGGCTAATCACATTTTTACTTTTCATTTAAGTTTCATGAACAATCAATAGCATAGCATAATAAAATAATACCAACACAGACCCCTTGTTAATAGTTACTTGCAATCACTAAGGTATTCCTAGCACTTATTTGATACATCTTCACAATATTACAAGCAGACATCAAGGAAAAGGAACCTTGAAGAAATTTCTATTTCTTTGTAATAGAGGGTTTTCTAATAAAAATACTAACTGTGATGGGGATTTTGTAATTGGATAAAATTTCCACTTAATAGAATTGGTGCTAGAAGGAGGGTGTAGACACCTAAAATACGTTATGTCAAGGTGACTACTCATATGGGACATGCTAGAAGACCATATGAAAGATCTTGGATAGATTCCAAGGTGAAGCAGTGGTTCTAACCACTCATTTAGGCATTTTGGCCTAATTAGTGTTGGTTGTGGCTGACACCCGCAGTTAATAGATTTGATCATGCCTTAGAGCCGCGGTTAGCCTTAAAAATAAATTGGACCTTGATCGACCCAAAATCGGTTACAAAGGCCAATTGGTTGAATATCCAAGCAGTTAGAGAGTGGAAAGTTCTAGAAGCTTCCCTCCAACTGCCCTAGTTATCCCTTCTCAATATTGGCTTCTCCATGAAGCTGATACATGGCCTTACCTTGTGCTATATAACCCCCATCCAAACTAGGGTGAAGTCTGGAAGAGTCTCGAGTTGAAGAGTAGTGAAGCCCTATCAAATTGTATACTCACTTGTATCCATTAAGAGGAATACTTTTGCTGCCTAATTGGAGATCACATGGCACTTGGAACCAAGAAGGCTATGGAGGGCTAGGAGAGATCAAGAAATGCAATCAAGTCCATTTCATCACCAATTTGAGCAATTCAACCATCAAATATGTTATAGGACATCATGGTGACCCTTAATAATCAATTCATCAAGGGGAATTGGAGATCTAAGACCGGTATTTGAGAGCAAATTTATTTTCAGTTCAACTGTGGCTAACAGTGTCAATCGCTTCACAAACCCACGGTCAAGGTTTAATTTTTTTTTCCTTGGTTTTAGTAGTATTTTATCTTTTATTTTCAGTATATTAGATGCATTGAATATAGATTTGCTTTATTAGAGATAATTATGCAATAGAAATAGGGATTTAAGACTTATCTCCTTCATTTCTTGTCATTTGGTAGCTAGAATAATTATTGATATTCCTTGTGATTTTATACTTTCAATAATTTAAATAGGATATCAGATAGATTGATCTATGTTTCCTTTACATTTCTTGATGGTTAATTATCATGTTTAGAGTATATTACTATGCTTTATACATTTTCTTGATTTCAAGCTTTCATGACATTCTTTTGTATAATTTCCTCTAAAAGCCTCATTAAGAGAGGCCTACTTTATTTTTAATTGCTTCTTGTTGTTTCTTGAAATCAGGGTTAACAGGATCTTGTCATTCAAAGTAACAAATGCCTCTAATCATGGAGAAGAAGGCTATATTTTCCTTGGAGTTGTTTGTGTCAACCTAAGAAGCCTACGGATTACACCTACCCTTGCGTGGGGTTTTCTATAATTGTAATAATTGTATCACATTGGGTATCCCTAAGAGGGATGGATTTGTAATTGAGTTTCATTGGAAATTTAATAAAAGAAGCCCTTCTTTGTGGTTATTTGCAAATTCATCTATTTATTTATGCTTTGTGTGATTTTCAATTATTATTAGCTTAGGTGTATGCATCCTGGATTTCTACAGAATGCAATCACGGTGGAGACCCCGCATTTTATGCCACATAATACTAACTTACTATGTTTTATGATGGCAGGCCTTAGCCACGGTTGACATCCATGGTTAATAGTTGTCACCGTGCCACAAAGCCACGGGCAACAATTGCAGCCATGCCTGACAGACACGGTTAGTAGAGAACAAAAAATACAGCAAGCATCCAAAACTTCATCAGAATTAGATCTGAGGTAGGCTTCATTTTCCTGTGATTTTTCTATTTGTCTATGTTTTTATTTTCTAGAATGCATAAATGATAGATTAATTAGAAAACTTAATGAAAATTAGAAATGGGAAAATCCTAGTTCATTTTTTTGTTTTCTATTAGCCACTGCTAGGAATAACGGATCTCTGATTGCAATCCGCCCTAGTCTCCAGTGGTCTAGGTCATTATATGTTTTGAGTTTGCATGTATGAGGCCCAATCAGTGGCCATTTTCTTCATAGATAATTGCATTCTCTAAAAAATCATCTAGCATAGTCGTGCATTCTCTTAAAATCAAATGTTCTTTTGAAAAGCATGTAGGAAAATCATGTGAATGCTATTTTATGTATTTTATTTTCATGCAAAGTAAAAATAACCACACACACCATGACACATTGTAAACACTAGTGAGTTGGAAGTCACATCCAACCACTAGTAGGGTTCAATGATGGTGGCAGTGATTTCCATCCGTTGGCCCAACTCCCTCGATCCTTTTGTTACTAGACCAATACCGGATCCAATATGCCATCATAGCCCATGCAAAATAGCATGTATTCCTCTTCGTAGGGGTGTATCATTGTGCACGGGTAAACAAGGTGAGAACCGGGAGGACCTATGCTCCCTGCCTGAGTGTGGGTTTCATCTCCACATTTCGAGGGGTTTACGTGATAATGACTTTCATTGCCAGTTGTCGAGCTATGAGTATATAGGTGAAAACCCTTAAACAATTGAGTATATCATCAACTTATTAAAAACATGATGAGAATTACTTTTCGATACAACAAATATTAAAACACACCAAACAGTTTAGGGCTCACAAACAAAAATTTAAAAGAGATAATCATCCTTGTTTACTTTGTTTACCTTAAAATTTACATACAAGGTAATATAATATCATGGTGCGAATACGAAGAGACTGATCTGGGCATACACCTGAGGTCGAGGCTAAAGCTCCACCCAATGAACAACAAGACGTGCAAAACCCTCAACCATAGAATCCTCTTGAACGTTCCTCGATGAGTATTATAAGGGATAATTCTATGCATGAGGATCCTGTTGAGAATACCCCGATTAGAGGAGCCACTAGACACTCCTCAAGACACAGATTAGAGCATGGGGCTTCCCAGCATGGGTGTCCCAAATAGGTTAGCATTTACCATGACCACATTTCACGTGGTTCCATAGGATCTACTGAAGAGTATGTCATAGAGGGATCTAGATTGGTACCCCTTCGACCTATAGCTAAGGGAGGCACAAGGCCTCCACCATCTGAGTATAGACAAGTTCAAGATTCACCCATTTAGGGGTAAAAAAAGAGGGCCGCTTTCGAGCGTAGACCCATGCAAACTCCCAAAATAAGTGAACCTTGTAGGATCATCATAGACATATCTAAAATGGGAGTAAATGGTATGCCACCTCATGAGACATGGTGTAGTAGACAATTAGATGGTCTAGACAAAGTCTTAGGATAGTTAGGTTATAAACCTTCACCTGTGCCTTCTCATTCTGTGAGTGTGCATAGTGGGAGTACCATTAGGACCGTCAGATAACATGGAGAATGCTCTAAGCATTATCGTGATATGCATACCCCTGCATCCCATACAAGTATAGAGTATAGGTGATTGTTGAATGCAAATGCCATCTTCATAGACAAGGGCGAGAGCGTAGCAAATTAGTCTATTGGGAGACACACCCACAAATCTTCTCGAACATAGTGCACACACCAGAGGCCTCATACGGTTGATCACATAGATAGATATCACAATATGATATCAGAGCAAAGATGTTAGATCCTCCAATATTAGTTGGAAGATGTTCGTGTAGAGTAGGAATGCCTCAAAAATGAGGACACTTAGAGGCAAAGGTTCATAAGATAACACTTATATGAACAACACATGCACAAGAAATGCATCCTTGATCAAAAGGAGTGTGTTGAGAGGGAGGACCGATTAGCCAGTGTTGATTTACATCCTCGTAGCAAGTACAAGGAGAGCATTGATAGATGAGCTACTTCGTAGCCCGAGTTGCAACCTGACCATATAGACATCCATACTTTCCATACGACCCAAAATAGAGATCAGTGTCTCACATCCAAATATCATGGGTATAGGCAGTATGAAGAAGAAGTGAGAGATGAGCTAGATCAAGAATATCTCAATATCTCCCAAGTCGAAGTGGATGATGAGCCTAGTCCTCCACCTCGAGCGAAGAGGAATGTGCCTCCAAAGGTGCCTCAAAGGCAATCCAAATAAGAGGAGTTCTTATCTTCGTAGGCCTATAAGGTCTTGGCAGAAAAGGTCAAAGCTATAGAGAAGCAAGGAACAACTTATCAAAAGCCTATCTTAAACAAGATTCATAATGAACCTTTATGCCCATCAATACCAATTTTGGCCTATCCTAAGCATTTTGAGATGCCTAGGCTAAACAAGTTTAAAGGATAGGAGGATGCTCATGAGCACATTACGAGTTTTCTAGACATGTGCTTTCATATCGAGAGCAATGATGCTTTGCTCCTGTGGACCTTCATCACAACCCTCTGAGGCCCATCCTAGGAGTGGTTTAATCAACTCAAAAGGTACAACATCACCATATTCAAGCAATTGGACGATGCATTTCTTGAACGCTTCTCCTTTGGCATTAAGAAAAAGGTGAAATTATTCGATATGGCTGCTTTAATGCAACATGATGACAATCCAGTTATGGATTATGGGAAATTATGGAGAAAGATGATGGTAAAGTTACCATTCTCCATATTTGCTTCTGAATTAACCCAGATGTTTATGAAAAGTTGTGCAAAGCACATTTCATTATTATTACATTTGTAGCAATATCAAACATTTGAAGAGGCTTTGGCACAATCCAAAGTGATAGAGGATATCAAGTTACAGGAGGGTAACTTGAAATTGAGAAGCAAGAAGGAATGGAACAAGAAAAGTACTGAGAAACAATAGGCCAAGCCAACCCACATTAATTAGGTGGTTTTAAACCTTCAAAAAGGGGATAAGGGGTAGCCACAATGAAATTATCAAGCCTAACCTCCTCTTGCATGGTATGAGCAGTGCAACAACAACCATAAGGGTAAGGACAAAGAAAGGTGCCCTCCTCACATATTCACTCAATTATCAGAATCGTTGACATCAATTTTCCATCAATTGTGCGAGGCAAAGGCAATAAAATTATTAGAAATTAAATTAGTGGACCCTAATCAACCCAAGCCTAAGGGGTATAAGGATGATCAATATTGCATATTTCATCGAATGAAAGGTCACGACATAGAGGTATGTTGGTGGACAACCTGAAAGCACCAAATAATTATAATATAGGGATTTACAAAAATCCTCTACCCAACCACGAGGTGCCAAGGAACAATTTTGGCCAAGTCAATCAAGTATGCATCGAACCACCAATCCATGGGTTCGTCAGAATGGTCAACATCATCATAATATATGTGAGGTATGAAAGACCAATCAACCTTCATTGCCTATTAGGGTCCAAGTTGTGCTTCCTCCAAGGCCAAACCAAAATGTGCCAGGCCCACCAACTAGACCAGTGGTGACAATCAGGAGTAGGTTAGTTCAAAACCTACAAACGACTCTAGCAAAGTTGTCAATTTATGAGCTAATTTAGTAGTCTCCTAAGCATAGGGAGATGCTTATGGATATTCTAAGGTCCATAGAAGTGCAATCCCAGGATCCCGAAGCATTCACACACTTCGTGGGACATGTGCAACAGTATTAGGAACCGATTATACAATTTTACGATCATGAAATCAAGATGGTTTCCACTGTCACAATGGACCCGCCACTCCACATTATTGCATGTGTAAACCACAAATATTTCAAGTGGGTTTTTATTGATACAGTATCATCAATCAATATAATCAAGACCAAGGCATTGACATACTTGAAGTTGCCAAAGACACATATCATACCTTATGCCTTCACGTTGAGAGCTTTTAACAATACATTATGCTCAACTGTCGGCACGATAGTTTTGCCTATTCAGGTGGGACTGAAGACCATCTTAGTGATGTGTCATGTGATTGAAGGTGCTATGCAGTACAATATACTTCTAGGTAGGCCTTGGATAAGAGAGATGCATTATGTCCCTTCTATTCTCAATCAGTTTATTAAATGCATGCATGAGGGATAGGTTCACGTGGTACCTTCAAATGAAGAACCATTCAAATACGTGAATTTAGAAAATTTACCCGAGGACTTCGTGCTCCCCTCAACACACCTAGACGTACATCCAACATCGTCGATCAAAGATCTAGGAGGCAAAATGAAGGAAGTGTGTGTCAAACCTACAACATTTGTATCTCAACGATCGGAGCACACGACAGCTGATTCTACCAGACTGTCTGCATCCATAATGTGTCGAGATTATAAGAAGCTAAAATCAAAGATAGGCATAAAAGAGATAAAACAAGCACCCAAACCAGTTGTCATCAAGGTCCCTACTCCCATGGAAGTAGAGGATGCTCAAGAAGAAGTTGAAGAGGTACCTCATCCTGTTAGAGTCCTAGTCTAAAGTTAGAGTTTGTTAGAGTCCTAGTCTAAATTTGCCTATATAACTATGTAATGCTTTTTTGATTAATAGAATATTTCAGTTCTCATTTGGTATCAGAGCCAACGAGGACTCGACACTCAGGCATGCTTACCGAGAAGAGTCAACCTGGATATTTTTGGCACATTTCCTGAGGTGAGAGGTGGATCTGACTCTGACCCAAATGCTATAGGCAGTCTAATCTACCACAACATGGACTATGACCTTGAAGTTATATCGACTCTGATACAAATCAGATAATCTGTCATATCCACACCCATAAATAGACTACATCTTGACATGATCATGGGATGTAGACGAACATGATCGTAGGACGTGGTCCTAACCGTGGAATCCAAAGGAGCCTAACCATGGTGTGCAACCACTGACATGGACCAGATCTGAACAATGACGTGACCCAAATGCTATAGGCAGTCTAATCTACCACAACATGGACTATGACCTTGAAGTTATATCGACTCTGATACAGATCAGATAATCTGTCATATCCACACCCATAAATAGACTACATCTTGACATGATCATGGGATGTAGACGAACATGATCGTAGGACGTGGTCCTAACCGTGGAATCCAAAGGAGCCTAACCATGGTGTGCAACCACTGACATGGAGCAGATCTGAACAATGACGTGCCAGTCAGAATCATGTGGACTGCAGATTCCAATGGACTGCAGATCTAGACCACAGAACCCAACATGTGGAAGGACGTGACTGGGCACGTGGATGAGAACCTAGATGTTGATTGGACCTAAGGAATTGATGATTGTTGGATACGGAGCTACAGGAAGCTGACGCTTAGACGAACATGATCATAGGACGTGGTCCTAACCGTGGAATCCAAAGGAGCCTAACCATGGTGTGCAACCACTGACATGGACCAGATCTGAACAATGACGTGCCAGTCAAAATCATGTGGACTACAGATTCCAATGGACTGCAGATCTAGACCACAAAACCCAACATGTGGAAGGACGTGACTGGGCACGTGGATGAGAACCTAGATGTTGATTGGACCTAAGGAATTGATGATTGTTGGATACGGAGCTACAGGAAGCTGACGCTCAGAGGACTGCAGATCTAGACCACAGAACCCAACATGTGGAAGGACGTGACTGGGCACGTGGATGAGAACCTAGATGTTGATTGGACCTAAGGAATTGATGGGCACGTGGATGAGAACCTAGATGTTGATTGGACCTAAGGAATTGATGATTGTTGGATACGGAGCTACAGGAAGCTGACGCTGAGAGGACGCTGACGCTGGACAAGGCAGATAAAATTTAAGATTGATTGGACCTAAGGAATTGATGGGCACGTGGATGAGAACCTAGATGTTGATTGGACCTAAGGAATTGATGATTGTTGGATACGGAGCTACAGGAAGCTGACGCTGAGAGGAGGAAGCTGACGCTGGACAAGGCAGATAAAATTTAAGATTCAAATGGGTAAAGGTTAAGCTTTCGGAAAGTATAGACTACCTGAAGGTAGTCAATTAAGAGGGTGAGCATTGTTCTTTTTAAACCCTCCTTTACTATGCGATGTCCTAAATATGGGATTAAAAGAAAAAGTTTTTTTTATTGTTTTACCTGCCCCTGCTCCGTTACGCATCTGCCGCAAATCCAGCGTGCTTCACCATTTGCAAGCATAGCCCACCTCCCACCAGCACGATCACTACAGTTACCTCTCGTAGCAAGTCACCATTCTTCCAGAGCCGACTCGTTATTTTTCATCAGTAAAACAAAGCACTCCAGTCTATCGATAATACCAGACGTTCAAAGAAACAATGCATGTTTTGTTTTTTGATCGCAATGCATATTTTGTTTTTTGACACGATTTGATATGTTGTTGGAGGGCTTCAAAAACAACAAAGACCCGATGGAGATAGATAGTTTCTAAAGCACAAATCATGACGTTCATGCCCGATAGTTGCTTGGTTCAAAACAACCAGATGCCCAGAATGAATTGCACACATTTGCATCACTGCAAAACTGATCTGCTACGCAGTCTTGTAGGCGGTAATTTTTTGAAAATCTAACATTTTAGACGCAACTGAATATAGTTACATGGGCTAACAGACCATGAAGTATGACTCATCTCGTTGTGACTAGACAACATGTGCTAGATCTGATCCTGCACAATGCATCCTCAGGTGAAGATGTGATGCGAAGTTAGGCGAAGACTCAGATCTCTATAACCAACTCAGCACCTAGACCTAAGATGGAAGGACACCACTCTGACGTAGTCTCAACTTGGAAAAATTGAATAACACGTGGCACTGCATTGATGGGTAACTGTAACTCATGAGGCTGGGTTGCAAACTAGTATTCCGGTAAGCGTAGGGCAGATCCATACCTGGAACATATTATGTCCAATCGAAGCAGAAGACGCACAACAGCCGGAGGCAGATGAGCAAATCGCATCAAGAAGAGAACAAAGGCGAGAAGGATAGTGCATGAGAAAAATATGTCATCATGGAGGATTCTGGTGGATGCAATGGTTTCATGAAATAGGTTGTAGACCTGTAGCATACTATGATGCAAGCAAAGATTTGAGGTGGTGATCAATTTTTGGTTGCAAAGGTTTGAAATCTCTTGAAGGCTAAAAAAAAATTGCCTAGCTTGTGATCGACGATGTCTACCGATTTTTATTTGTAGCCCAGTCGGAGATTCAACCACCATTATTTGGTTAACACAGTGGCTTGATCGCATCTGGGTCAGGAGGAGGAAACATCCAAAAGGAATAAATTCCCTGCAGCATGCCGATGTCTTTAGCTTACAGGTGGATGCGGTGAAAACCCTTTGGGACGGCGATCTCCAGTTTTGTATGGACGAGAGCATCTGAACTACATCACAAAGCTAGTAAATTTGTAGAAAAATGCAATAAACCACATTGTACATGCAAAAACACAGTAGTCGACACCATAGGCAGGCACCACTTGGCAATCATCGGTGCAGTCACCAACCCGCAGCGTTGGAAGATTTGATAACGGCATGAGTAGAAGTTTACGAGTGAACTGTGATGATAGACGTACATGCAGACACTATTTTCCAAGCCAATCTACAATATCACATGTAAAAATATTGATTGCAGCAACTTGCTAGCTCATCATCGTGCTCAACTGGTTCCCTGATCACCATTTTGTACAGTTGCCCGTCTAGCTCAGCTAGTTTTGTGGATTGCAGTCTCGGATCGAGAAGCATCACTGTGTAGGGTTGTGTCTCTTCAAAGTGCATGAATCTAGTAAGAGCACCATCTGAAGATTTGCAGCCATAGTTTTTGACCTTCAAATATTGGTAAAGCTTCATCGAAGGACAACATTTAAAAAAAAAGGATTGCTACAAACAGTTTTGATACAACTCGCGTATTGGTCCAAGAGAAGTAGGTTGTTTGTTGTAAGGCGCGAAGATCCGATCAAGGATATTATGTTCTCTAGATATTTGCAATGGCCAACATGTGTGCAGAGTTGTAGGTTCCAGATTTTGATGGAGAAAACTATGAGTTTTGGGCAGTAAAAATTAATACTGTGTTGTTAGCAAAAGGATTATGGGACACAATTGTTAAAGGATACAAAGAACCTGTGAATTGGAGCATACTTCAAGGAGATGAAAGAAGGCTAGAGAAGGAGCAGCAATATGAGAATTGTATGGATCTACTGGACATAAAAGGTATCAAAAACAATGTTTTTCCATCAATTAAAAATGGTGGAACAGCTTCTGTTGCTTGGGAGATACTGCAAAATATTTTTGGATGTGATAAAACTCTCATGGAAGAGAGGTATTGTTGTGAAAATTGTGTAAGTATGACATGCTTAGAAAGCATTCACATTAATAGCAAAGATGATGGATGTCTCAATGGAGAGACAATTGCTCAAATATCTTGTTGTGAAGACCACTCAAAAGTGGAAGAAGACTTTGAAGATGAAGGAAGAGAAACACTCACATTGGAGTGTTCCTTGCTAGAAGAACACCAATATGAGATGGTGTATGATGGAGAATGTCTCACACATGAAGAGTGCATTATTGAGAATGCACCTAATATTCTCATGGAGGAGAATGATGAAGATCCAACCACAAATTGTTGGCATGATGATGGAAAAGCAATGTTCATGGAAGACCATTGGCTTGAAGACCATTCACTTGGAATGGATGTGTGCTCTCTTGAAAGACCAAATGAAGATCTCCTAGAAGGATAAGATAAAATTGTTCCTCTACAGAGGGAGGAAAATGATAAAACTGAAGAGGGGATTGATTCACAAATTGTATGGGATGTTGATCCCCATGATATTATTGATAAATAGGAGATGTAAACTATAAGTTGTATGCTCAATAGAGATCAATTATCAAGAGTGACAAATAGAGATACTTCTTCTCCATCAGCCCAAGAAGTTTATGTGAAGAGATATTTTGTGAATCTCAAAGAAGAAAATGATTTGTGTGAATAAAATGGCACAAATGATTATCTCATTTGGGCGGTGGAAAGTGAGAGAATAAATGAGATAGAAATAGAAAATGAAAATGAGATTTCTGATTTTCTTGTTGTAATGGCAAAGGAAACATTACTCATGAATGAAGATCACTCACTTGTAGTGCCTACATTGAAGGAAAAGAGTTGTCTTGAAAAGGCGACAATGTATGATTGTTTGAATGAATGGTGTTTCAAAACACCAACATGGATTGAACAAAGGAGAAGAACTATTATTGAAGAGTTGATGCTTGATATTGAAGCAACATACAATGAAGGAAAATTGCCACAAAATAGCTTTATGGGGAGCACAAAATCTAATCACATTAGAGGTACTATTTTTGTGATTAATGATTTGTTTTTTGTAAATAGGTATTTGAAGACAGGAGGAGAATGTCTTCAAAAGGTATTATTGAGAGATGATTGTCTTGTAGAGACATCATTGGATGAAGTTATTTCATTTGTAAATAACATGGACAACATGATGATGAAAACCATGGATATGTGTTGGCTATATTTTATGTTTAAAATTCCTTGGAAGGAATCATGTAAAGCCATAGTAAAGAGTGAAAAATTGTGTGAGGAGCAACAATTTGTTGTTGCATTTGTAACTAGCTATTGCATAGCTATATTTTATTTAAAACTCTGTGTAGAGGTATGTGAGGTTTTTGTATGGCAAAATCACCTACATGAGATTATTCAATGTAAATACTCAGAAAGAGTATTAGGAACTGAAGAATGGTTTGAAGACCATAGAAATAATGATGAAATAAATGTGCTAGATTGGTTAGTGAGAACCAATACTTGTGGCATTATGGGAATGGCATCATTTGAAGGAGCTTTTGATGAAGGGGGAGTAGCTCATAAAAATGAGGCACTCGGTTACTTGTAGGAAGAAGAAACAACTAAAATGGAGGAGATCCCACACCAAAAGTGGAAGGAGTGTCCATGACAAAATTTTACACCTTTTGATTTCTTGTTACAAAACTGTAGGAGACAAAAAATATTGAATTTCTTTCAATGTTGTGATGCTGATGAACTTCTGGAAGAAGTCTCATCATCATCAAGGGGGAGAATGTTGGAATATTTAAAATTCCCCTAAGTACTAAGTATTTAGCCTTAGTTTTTTTATTAGCATATTTGGCATTTCCCTAAGTCATAAATTAGCCTATTTTATCTCATGGTCAATGTTTGACCAAAGATAGCATGTTGTTAGGATTTTCTATGCTATTATATTGGAATGCTATTCACGTAGCATCTATAGTCTATATTAGAGACAGTTTGTTAGATTTTGTTAGAGTCCTAGTCTAAAGCCGCCTATATAACTATGTAATGCTTTTTTGATCAATAGAATATTTTAGTTCTCACAGCCTGATTCACCTGCATCTTTAGCAAGGTCATCTGCATCCCAGGTGACCATTCATCTAGTTAATCCCATATTAGGGAAGTATATTGTGTAGAATGTGACATTTACATTGATCATTGAGACTACGCAGGATATGGGCCGACCACACGCCCATCGCCTTCCTGTAGGGACTGTGGTACCATTGGGGGTACCTCCTAATCAAACCAATTTTATCTATGGTAGAATCAACCAGCTTGCATCTCGCACTGCCATAGATGAGGATGATGATGAACCATTTATTGTGAATGTTCATTATCTCTTTAACCTGAAATATGCCTTATGATATTTTGAGTGCTACCATTGGCATGGTTACGATCTCATATTATTTGAGCAAGGGCATAGGAGGCCTTACGAACCACAATATCAGTTGTCGACTGATAGGTTTGGGTTAGGATATTATATCAAAGGATAGGATGAACTCCTCGTGGTATCCTTAGATCGCCTATCCCTCAGTCTGGGGGGTGAATTTGACTTCAATACTTATCACCCCAATCCCTCCTCCTTTCAAAGGGATAATCGATTAGTTTCTTACATCACTATAGAGTCGCCTGAGATATATCACGAAGACATCTTGGTGGAGACCGGTCCAGAGCATGTCCCAAGAGACAACTTGGATGAACAAATTTTTGGGGTAGCCGACGATACAAGCCTACAAGATTATATTTTGAGTCAGAGGATAATTCTAATGAGGATATAGCAGAGTCCATATCTGAGAGAGACAGACCAAGTTGCATGTATGATAGTGATGATGATGAGTCCTCGCACAATAAGCAATATAAGGACGAGATTGAGTTGTCCTACCTAGGACCTCTAAATTTATGTCATCTTTTACCCTTAGAGACAATCATTAAGGATGAGCAATCCTCCATTGACGATAGCGGTTATCAAGAGTGGGCTTACATGGGGCCTCATCTTCCTAATCTCCTAGTTCTAGTAGGTAGCGGTGAAGGTTTTTATTACAACAGTGATGATGAATATGAAACAGAGAGAGCCTATATGGGGCCTCCCTAATTGTATCATCATAATGTGCCATACACTATAGAGGATATGTACAAAGATATCGATATCCACCCTCACCTCAAGGGAATACCATCGAATATAAATGTGATTTATCATATGGTATTTCTTGATCCACTGACATATATGGAACTCCTAGAGCCTAGCGATCCTGTGTTCGAGTCTGTCCATAGATCAGATCCAGATATCCCCATACCACTAGAACCACATCTCGAGGATGGAAGTTATACAAATTTAAAGTCACATGCATGTGGTCCTGGATACATGATCCATTCCATCAATATGATCTCTATTGATTTGACCACTCCACTTCATAATTCAACCGACCCTTCCAAACCATTATGTCTTAATGTAGATGCTATTTATTGGGATCACGCTAACTCACCACTAGAGCCTGAATATTTCTTCCCCAACGAAGAAATGTTGCAACCTTTTCATTTTGCACCAGGCTATGCACATGATGTTTATCATGCTAAGGATGCTTCCAATGTGGAACCCGTAAACCCAACATATGACATCCACCTGATCCCTACACCTCACCAGCTTGAGGAGGGATCCCACATGTCAGTAGAGGAAACCTTTGAAGTGGATATCAACAATGATCCCATAATTTCTAATAAGGTTAAATTTTGAGAAATTCTATCTCCTGATGAGCATGCCAACCTCATCCCTCTACTAAAAGAGACCTGATATTTTTGCCTAGACTTATAAGGACATTTCGGGTCTAGATCCAAAACTAGTTACTCATAACCTTTCACTAGATCTCTCAAAAGTCTAGTCAAGCAGAAACTAAGGAAGATGTATCCAATAGTAGCCTTAATGGTTAATGATAAATTGTAGAAGCTATTTGATGTAGATTTTATCATTTCCATCGACTATTTGGAATGGGTATCAAACATGATGCCTGTAGGAAAACTTGATGGAAGGATTTGTATTTGTATGGATTTCAGAGACCTCAATAGGGCAACACCAAAGGATTCATTTTCATTTCCAAACATAGATGCTCTCGTAGATGCAACTGTGAATCATGAAATTCTCTCTCTAATGGATGATTTTTCTGGTTACAACCAAATTCAAATTAAGCTCGAAGACCAGCATAAAACCATGTTCATAATGCCATGGGGGACATTTTGTTATAAGGTTATGCCATTCGGTCTTAAGAATGTTGGTGCTACATATCAGCGGGCTATGGCATACATCTTTCATGACTACATGCATAAGATCTTTGAAGATTATATCGATGACTTATTGACAAAGTCATTGCTATGTCCAGAGCATGTATAGGTCTTGAGAAAGGTCTTCGATCGCCTGATAGAGCATAATATCATGTTGAATCCTAAGAAGTGTGTATTTGGTATGACTTCAGGAAAGCTCTTTGGATTCATCATTTTAAATTTGAGGGATCGAAGTAGACCCAGCAAAGGTCAAGGCCATTTTAGAAATGCGTCCCCCCATGAATATCAAGGAATTAAGGAGCCTACACGGCAAAGTAGCATCCGTAAAGTGATTTATCATACAATTATTGAATAAATATCAACCCATGAATCGACTGTTGCACAAGGTGATCCCATTCAATTGGGATAAGGACTATCAAGAAGCCTTTGCTAAGATTAAGCACTACCTGGTGATACCACCAGTACTAGCTCCACCAAGACCAGGCGTTCCATTCTTGCTATATATATCAGAAACTGACTTTGCATTAGGGACCATGTTAGCCCAAAAAAATCTGCAAGATAAAGATCAAGCCATATATTACATTAGTCAAACCTTGGTGAGCTACGAGCTAGGATATGCCTACATGGAAAAACTATGTTTAGCAGTGGTGTTTGCTACAAAGAAATTGTGGTATTATATGTTAAGTCATATGACATATGTTGTATCAAAACAAAATCCTTTATAGTATATGATGAGCAAGACATATCATAATACACATACTACAAAGTGGATCATGTTATTTACAGAATTTGATTTGGAATTCATTAGCCAAAATTCCATCAAAGGATAGGTCATAGTTGATCAGCTGACTAAGGCACCTCTAGAAAATAGTGGGCCTCTCACCGTTGAGCTTCCTTATGATGCAGTCTTCGCATTATCAGAAGCACCTGAACCTAAAGAATCAAATAACAAAGCTAATCTGACCTTTTTCTTCAACAGTTCGATTGTGAGCAAGGGGGTGGTGCAAGAATAGTGTTGTTCACATCGCAAGGTGCTCCCATGCCCTTGTCATTTAAGTTGAAATTTCCTTGCACTAAAAATAACGTTGAATATGAAGCCCTAATCTTGGGCCTCCAAACAGTTTTCGCCATGAAGATCAAAAGGTTAAATATCTTTGGTGATTCCCTTCTCATTGTCAACCAAGTGAAGGGACTTTTTCAATGTAGGTGTCTTGTCCTGAAGGTCTACAAAGATATTATTGACACTTATCTAGCTCAGTTAGAGTGGTATGATATTGAGGTAATCCCTCATTCGTCAAATAGATTCGCAGACACTATGGCATTTTGGGATCTTTAATTCCTCAAAATTCATCTATCTATTTTACTACCATCCACATAAAAACATTGTCACACTCTTTCGTGTAGCACGAGGCTTTGGATAACAAAGAGTCAATCAACATGATTAATATAGAACAAAGCCATGAATGATTCTATAGAGCCATAGACTTTCTCAAGAGGGCGCCCTGGGGATCACTGATCTCCCAGAGTCCTATAGGGAATGGTACTACCATTCACCATAAGGTTGTTTCCCAGTATATATTTATGAATATTAAACCGTAGGGGGAACATGATGTCTTGTCAGTTGAGGCTGAGTTTTATCAGAACTAGATGTCACAAATACATTACTTCCTAAAACTTGGTGTAATCCCTTAGGGATTGTTGCACATCGTGAAATGCACATTTAAGTATAAAGCGACAAAGTATGTCTTGTTAGGAGACATTTTGTATCGTCAAAGTTACAATGGAGTTCTCCTTCATTGTCTTGAGCCCCAAGAATCATCTTGGGAAATTTTGCAAGTTCACGACGGTACGTGTGGTGGCCATTTTAGTGGCATGGCTATCGTCAAGCACATCCTTTGCATGGGCTATTATTGGTCTACTATGGAGAAGGATTGCAATGTGTATGTCAGGAAATGCATTAAATGTCAACATCATGCTAATCTTGTGCACTTGCCATCATAGGCCTTACAACCCATTCAAGCGACTTGGTCATTTTCTCAGTGGGGTTTGGATCTAATTGGTAAGATATCTCCTCCATCATCAGGTTGGCATACATTCATTATTACAGCTACTGAGTATTTTACTAAGTGGGTGAAAGCAATCCCATTAACAATGATAAATGTAGCACGTATTGCGGAGTTCATACTCACCAAAATCATAAGTCGTTTTAGGATACCATCGAAAATAATTTTGGATAATGGAACGTCATTCAAGAACAAAACTATGAGAGCTTTGACATCCAAGTACAAGATCAAACATATTTTTGTGACAACATGTTATCCATAGGAAAACAGGCAAGCTAAGGCTTCAAACAAGATAGTGGTATCCATCTTGAAAAATATGGTACAGGAGTACCACAAATATTGGCACATATAGTTACCCCTTGCATTATAGGCTTATAGGACTAGCATTCGGACACCCATTGGGGCAACTCTATTTTCACTAGTATATGGTGCTTAGGCCATTATACCGTTAGATTTGGAAATTTTAATGTTGTGCATCGCATTGAAAGAGTTCATTGATGACAACACTACGTGGCAAGCTCGCCTAGATCAATTGAAGCTACTCAATGAACATTGTGTGAATGCTCTTGAGCATCTCTGCATTTATCAGGAGCGCTTAAAATGAGATTACAATAACAAGGTCCACTTGAGAGACTTTTAGGTTGGTGACATTATGCTGAAAGAAAACCAACAAAACTCAAATATGCCACCAGAATTGCGAGGCAATTTTGTGGCTAATTGGTTAGGTCCTTATATAATCTCTGAGAATATTGGACCTAGGACATATCGCTTAAAATCACTTGAAGGGGTTGAAGAGCCCGAACCTCTCAACATCCTTCATCTTAAATAATTCGATGCCTAAACCATCAAAATGATCCAAAGGCATCTGTAAACCCTTTGGTCAAACCATTAAAATGCTCTAAAGGAATCTGTAAGCCCTTTGGTCATCCCATAAAAGGCTCCAAAGGAAACTAAACCCTTTTGGTCAAATCAAAATTTCAAAAAATTCATAAAAATTAAAAAAACAATAAAATCTAAAAACATTACATTTTTATTTGCATCGTTGCATTCCATTTGCATCAAGCATTTTCATTTTGCATGTGCATTTCATTTTGCATTGCATTAGGTATTTCCATCCGTTGCACTTGCATTAGGATAGGTTGTGTTTACAATCTTACAAATGACACCACATTTGTATTTCAATCATGCATCTATGCACTATCATTATCATCCATCACCCTTGTGAGTAATTGTGTTTTTCAACACAACCCTTCCTGTTGCTATAAAGAATATACTAAGGTTTTTCGGTCATTCAACCATACCTAGTGGTCTTCTCAAGAGTTGGTAGAAAGCTTGCTTTGCTTTTATAGATAAATTCTAGCTTTGATAGCACTTAGCATATCATAATCCTATCACTAATTAACAAATTAAACAATCCTAATTAGGGTAAGGAAGGAATAAAACTATAAAAGTGGTCTAGGTCACCTTAGGCGAAAGGTTTTGTTACTTGCTTATTTTGTGAGGAGTAGTGGTCTAGAGTAGAGGTCATTGGCAAAAGGACAAGTTTACCCCTTACCCAAATAAATCCCTTGCTTACAAATGAAGGAGAAAAATCCTAGAATGAAATCCCAAAATCAAGTCAAATCAAGATCAAATTCAAAATGAAATCAAATCAGTATCAAATCCCTTGATTTTTATCACTATATATGAGCAAGTATCCCAATAAATTAAAGAAAAGAAGGGAGTGAACCTGAATCCCTGGAATGGTCAATAGTTAAAGCCATGGAGTGATCCTCAATACAACAATGGCCTGAATGAATCCCGCCTAACATTGGGGTAGCTCTAGCAAGTTACAAGTGAGCTAGCTTTAGGTGGCCCGGATTGCCTAGTGGTCTAGTCTAACTAAATTCAAACCTAGGATTAGATAGAAATTTGAGGATCCCCAATACAGCAATGGGATGAATGAATCCCACCTGGCACTGGGAAATGCTTATGCCTTATCTAATATATTCATTTGCACACACAAGGGTAATGACTAGCTTGGTCTTTCAGAGTGAAAACTTTATTTTTCAAAATTCTAGTATAGTGATTAATACAACTTTTGATAAGTCAACTAGGGTGTTTGAGTTTCATGGTAAACCTCAAAAATTCCCAAATAGCAACAACCATCGCAATCATCAAGAATCAAATTTCTCTTTATAATATTTTGTTTATTAAATATTGTTCATAATATAGGTTAGATACCGGATGGATGTCATAAATGATATTTAAACAACCATTGACTATGTTACACATATTCTTTTAACTTGCAAGAGCTTATGGATAGAAACAATATATCATGACATAGTGCACATGGGTGATTAATTGATTAATTCTTATGATAAGATACATCAATTACATTTCATGATTACTATACATTATGTGGTGTCATCCAGTAGATTGTTAAACTTATATTGCATTCATACATTTTTTTTTAAGTGATTAAAGCATACATGTCCATTCACAAAAAATCATCATCCTGAAAATATGTAGTACATACATGGCATGAATCATGTCATAACATCATAAATTAAATGTATACAAGTACTGTAACTTAAACATGCATTTAACATCAAACATTGCATTCATATCCATTCATCATAAGTAGTCCATCTACACATGTATATCACTGCATCTAATCACACATCATGTAGCTATATAGTGCATGTCATCTATACATCACATTATGTAGCATACAATAAACATAACACATCAACATTGCATCCATATGCATCTCATAAACATAAAACAAATAAAAATTGCACATATAATGAGTCTCAAATGGGGCATTTTTGGCAGAATGGATACCTCTGCCTCCTTGGGTCTTACCCGAAAGTGGCATCCTTTTTGGGATATTTTCCAAAAAAAAATAATAATAATAATGAGTCTCAAATTCCAGATCATATATAGATATGTGTGTATCAAAAATAAAGAGTACATCAGTATATGTCAAAAATGCTCGTAGGATAAAACTATGTAGGTCCTCAACTTTACACTCAAAAATGGTACATCTGGCATAGATATGTACTAAGCAGCACTTGCATCCCCAGTATATGAGGCTCCACCATCGCCTCCACCCTCCTTGTGAGTCCATTTGGAGCTAGCACCTGAAGTCCTCTCAGACCTATGTGACCTGTGACTGGACCGAGCTGAGGACTGACCTATCTCCCTGGTCTGATTTCTTTAAGACCCTAGAGATATGGACCTCTTAGGAACCTCAACTTTGAGTAGCCCAATCTCTCCCCTCAAGGTAGAGATGTAGGCAGCATATGATGATCACTCACTGATGTACTGTTGCACTAGAGCCTACAATCTCTTGATCTCTACCATCAGATCTGTAACTGCTAATCCCTACACTACTGGTACTACTAGAACTGCTAGAGCTTCTGGAGTAGCTAGAGCCACGAGAACAACCTATGAAGCTGAGGGGCCTCCCATAGCGAGCCTGAGTGAGTCATGCTCTATGATCACAACATCTAGTTGAGACTATAGGAGAATGCGTTGCCTTGTGACCCTTTGGATCTTTGTCTATGTTATGGTAACTTGTGCCTGGAGAGCAGTCTTCTCGTCTGCATACTCATGCCACTGAGACTGCCCTATTATGAGCTATGACTGTAGGTCACTAATCCATATCTATAAGGTAGCTATGGAGGTATCTCTCCTGAGAATCTACATATGTAGTGTGCCTACCTGAGTCTATAGGCTAGCAACATAAGCCTTAAGTTGTCCAATTGTGCTATCAGGAGCTACCTCACCCTCTACTAGGGCCTCATCCTCCTCCTTAATCTGTGTAACCTCCTTTATAGCTCCTCCCTCACCCCATCCACCCTCAGTCCTTTGACAAACTTAG
Organism: Wollemia nobilis; assembly: GCA_028583015.1. Lineage (NCBI taxonomy): Eukaryota > Viridiplantae > Streptophyta > Pinopsida > Araucariales > Araucariaceae > Wollemia > Wollemia nobilis. The sequence continues at coordinate 36,404 of JAQPPZ010017118.1, read as the reverse complement.
TGTCCATGAGGATCGACCTCGACTCCCTCTGCACCCTCTACTGTAGTCTTATCTGTTGTCCAACCCAAGGGGCCCTCCAAGCCCTGCCATACCCTAGTCATCCACCAGGTGTCGTATTTAGGAGTAGTCCCTATGTTTTCCAAGCTTGACTCCTAAAAATCATCATCCTCATAGCCCAGCAAAGTTACCTTGAGCCATGTTAGGTCCCTCTCTAGAGTGAGGCAGCGGTAGATGGTGGGTAGCTCTGGGATGTCCTGCCTGATACCAAACTGTCTGGTGAGGTGAGAGAAGTAGAATAACTCATGTACCTTGGACTTGCATTTGAGGAGCCATATGTCTCTGCATGTCCATCGTAGGTACTCATCAGCCTCTTCCCATGGAGGGCAGTCTAAGTAGGGGCGCCACTCAATCTGATCTGCCTGCAACAGTGTAAACTGCTTTATGTAGTAGCTCAGGTCCCCTGTGTGAGACCTGCTCTGGAAGCCCTCTTGATATCGAGGCCAGTATGTTGTATAGCACTGATGCACCTCCTTAATGTCTACAATCTCTAGTGGCAATCCTACAGGGTGCTTGATATTTATATGTTGCCACCCCCAAATCTGAAGAAGCAAGCTACAACTAATGCCCACTCTACTCCTCTAAGTGATCTGATACAACTCATTATAGAGTTGCACTAACATGAAACTCCTCCAAGACAAGATTAGGGGTTGTTGAATGGTGCTCACTAGGACATCTCATGTCCTAGCGAAGAGGTTCCAAGGGAACCTCGCTCTAGAAGTATCAGGGAGCACGATCTTCACAATCAAGTGCATGAAGATGGTCACTCATCGAGAGAAGACCTGCTCAGTGTACTAATTCTAAATGTGGACCCCTCCACAGTTCGAATGCTACTATGCTACCTCACTATGATGATTAAAGATCTGATCGAAAACTACCTTCTTCACCTCGATCGATGAAGATGTGGCCTCACCATCCAAAGAGAGTCAAAAGATGCAATACACATCCTCTAGTGTCACTGTCATCTCATCGGTAGGCAGGTGAAATGTGTTGGTCCATGCATCCCAACATCGGTCCAAAGCTATCATATAGGTCTGATCGGCCTGAATAGTGGGTAGGCACAAGACATAGCCGAAGCCCACGACCCTGAAACAATCCTAATCTACCTGTGTTAGAGCACCGCGCAGGTTATGAAGGATCTCTGATTCCCTCGCCCTTGTAGTCAGAGTTTGGTTGAAAGCAGAATACCTCAATATTTGGCACTCCAACAAGCACTTATTTACCACTTCTTCTTTTAGACGTCAGATCCAACTCCTCCTTTTTTTATTTTTAAATTTCTAGGTTCATTCGGACTCACCAACACAAATATGAAAATAAGGAACAAGATATTCAATAATACTTGGGCCAATATTGCTCAACCTAATATTCACTCAACTCTCATAAATTTCATTCCAGGAAAGACTATGACAAAAACAAACATAAAATTATATTGGGTCTTCCTCGACAATGGCACCAAAAATTGTTGGGGGAAATTCCTACACCCTTAATAGATTTGTCACGCTGTAAGACTTTCCTGATCCAATTAGCATTGTGGATTATGGTGGATCCACCTCTTTAACTAGGAAAATATTATCCTAAGACTCTAGATAGATCAAGTAGGGTAAGGAAACCTTGGAGGTGAGCTTACAATACTTCTTATATGCTCATGCTCATCCATATTTGCAAAAAATGAATAAAAAATTGTAACATAAAACTTGATCAAGTTTGAAAGTAACTCCCAGCTAATGCTTCAATCTGTAGATCGGTGCCTTATCCATTGGGCAATTATAGCCAAAATTAAAATATGATAAAGATAGAAGGGGTAGAATATAAAACTGAGCCAATCACATCCATTCAAATAATGTAACAGAAATGATTCAACATGCCAATGAAAGAAGATGCCATTTACACATTCAAATGATGTAACATATAAATGGAAGAACACGAAAATTTTTACATATAACTACTGAAATGAGGAAATAGTATTGCATTAAAAAATAGATCATTACAATGGGAGTCTAATCAAAATAACCAAATCTCACTAAACCAGTACATATAAATTCTCCATTCAAATGATGCAATAAAGAACTACAACTATTTATTCAAATGATGTAACAAAGAGCCTCCTAGCTTCCAGCGTCAACCAATGGAAATAATCTCAGTAAAATGGGCACCTCCTCAGCAAAACTTACACAATAATGGGGAAGAAAAAAGGGTGACTAGACAAGACACACAAAGGAAAATACAACCGACAAGGATGGGCACACTGGTATACCTCTTGCAAAATTACTATGCAAAACTTGATGATTTTCCTATTGTAGCAACTCTCTTAAATATCTTGATCATTTTGTCCTTAATTACAAAAATAATAACTACCTCGATGATGACCCATAACTGGAAATGATCCATAATAGCCACTATCTCCATCGCCTTAGGTTTTTATTTTTTACTTTTTTATTTTTTTTTAGGGTTTAGGGTTTTGATTTTAGGGTTTAGGGTTTAGGTTTTTTAGATTTAGGGTTTAGGGTTTTACCCCTTTTTTACAATGCGAGAAACCCTAAAAAAAACCCTACATCTTAAACCCTAAAGATAAGAAATTACTATTTTTGGAAAATTTTCCATTTTTAGCCAAAAACAACCCTATTTTTAGTAAGTTGCCAAAAAATCTCGGATAGGCCTAAAAATTAATACACATTATTGGATTACCCATATTAAGCCTTCTAGAAAATCTCAACACCTACTCATGTCTAAAAAGTTTTAAATTCCAAAAATTATTTTTTTCAAATTTCTAAAAAAACACTAAAATCCATTTTTGGGGCACTAGATGAAGGAATTAGGGCCCGATAAAATCTTAAAAATCCACCCTAGCCACCAAGGTTGCTTAGCCCATGCATTTTCCTCCTCTTTATCTAGCTCCACATAAAATTTCAAGCTGATCCAACGGTCGGATCAAAAGTTATGCCCTCCGAAAGATAGGCCCCTGCATCAAACTTATTTGGGCCAAACATTTACTAACAAAAAGACCTTATGAAACCCAAAAAAAAATCCTGATATTGGTGACAAAAACTTTTATTGCTCTTGGAGGGTGAAATAGGACTTCAAAAGGATAAAAAAATTGCAATAATTGGAAAGGACTCAAGGGGGTATTGCAAATTTGAAAAAGACCAAAGGACACCAAAAATTTGAATATTTGGGTAAACTCAAGTTGGCTTTTAAGGATCCAATAGGCCTGTCCATTGAACCCACAATATTTAGGTTGATTCAGGTTAATAGGTCTAATTTTGGGTAACATGATATGATCAACGTCAAACAATGTCTGGAATAAAGCTGGTAGAGGCTCGAAAAGTGGAGTCCAATTGCATTGTAGAGGCTGAGGACGAAGACTGGGAGCTGGTTGTCGATTAGATGGAGGAGGTGCATTAGTATGAAACATCTATTGTTATGGAGGAGTGGATCGAGAGATTGATGAAGAGGCTGGAGAGGCTACCGCTACTTGATTGGTTTGTGGCAGTTTGAAAAATGGTGGATTGGGAGCATTGCGATTGAAGGAGAAATTTGATGGATAGGATGTTTTTTGATGAAGTTTGATTTTTCTAGATTATACCTTGATGTCCTAATGACCTTTGCTTGATTGATGGCTTCATCAAATGTAATTGCAAAGGTGTAGAAATGCATTTATGATAACTTTTGGTAAATAGTGTGATGATTTGGGTAGATGGGAGGCTATGAGCGAGGTTGTGAATGATCGATCTCCATCAAGAAATGAAATCTATGATAGGTTCATCATCAGCCTGTCATAAGGTGTAGATATTTAAAAAGTTCATCTTTTTCTTGATGCTGATGGAAAAGTATTTCAGAAATGAGTTAGCCAACTGTTCGAATGTGAATAGGCTATAGCATGGAAGCATATTGTACCAATCAAGGGCTTGTCCCCCAAGTGAAATACCGAAAGTGCATAGGATGAGGGGATCATTATCATGCAGTTGGTAGCATGTGAAGCAATAATTATTAATATGTTGTCAAGGATCCTCTTTACCTTTGTCTTTTTTGAATTTTGATATCTTGAAACGGTAAGGATAAGAAGGAATGGGAACTGAGGGATTAATGGGTTCGCTGCACAACTTGTTATATGTGGGTTTTAAGGTCTTGTAACCATTTGTGCAGAGATCCAAAATTTTAATTTGCTCTTGTAGAAGTTGGAATTCAGTTTATGGGACTAAAATGAATTGTGATGATGCAGTGGCAACATGAGAATGAGGAGGTTACTGGAATTGTTGTTCTTCCCACTATGAAATAGGAGTCTACTGAAACTATCCATATGATTGTTATTATTGGAAAGTGTGAATCATAGAAGTAGATGTGAGGATCTACAATGGGGTAGATATCTGCTATGAATGGAAAAATTATGGCTGAGAGACTTGTATCTGGTGCACAGGAATCTATTGTGATGGTTGCACAGTTGGAGTGGAAGACTAGGAAGGAGGTGTCATGAAGAATGTAGGCATAGTAGAGTGTGGTGGGAGAAGTGATTTTTGAATAGAATATGAATGTGGATGGTGAGATGACATGCCAAAATATGGTAACTACACCGGATTAGATGAGTGATGAATAGAAAACTCGAGTTGGGAAGAATAACATGGGAGATTGGTGAGATAATATAGATAAATTGGATTATAACAAGAAATATGAATGGAAGGGTAAGCCTAAAATAGATGATATGGAAGAAGGTGAAAGGTGGAAGTAGATGAAGGTGGAAATGAAGTGGAATATGGCATACCATACATCCTGGAAGAAGGGCACGTAGGTGGTGGAAGTGATGGAGAAGGAGTATAGGCATCAAAGGTAGAAGCCTATGAAGAGTGAGTGGTGAACATATCCATAAATACTTGTGAATATGGGACTTTTTGATGTTATTGTGGAATTAATTGTTGTGATTGGGATGATGGTTACACTATTGGAGTAGAAGATAGAAAATGTGATTATTTTGAAGGTGGTTGTTGTGGTGTGTGTGAGGTGTATTGATGAGATGATGTGAGTGGGTGTACTTTTGTTGCAATGATGACTGATGTAGGGTTAATTTTGATGAAGGTATATGGGTGCCAAGAGTGGAGGATTGAGGATCTAAAATCATCCTAACTTTGGGGTGGAAAATATAGTCTCAGGGTGAGGATGATTAAGCAAAGAGGGATTATCCCCTAGGAAGGAATGAGATGGATCCTAAAGAAACAGATGAGTGGATGTAGGTGAGGTAGGTGGAGTCTCCTCATCAATAGTGAAGAATGGATATGGATCTCCTAGAGCTGTATATATAACATGATCACAGAATGTGGAAGGTGGATTAGGTGGAGGTGAATGAGGAATAAGTGGGTGATCCTCTCTAGAAGATGTGGTAGGCATATTAGTAGAAATTGAGGTCTCACCTTGGGACATGGTGTGCATACGATATGGTTTGAAACCAGTGAGGAGATTAGGTGTGAGAGTGGAAGGTTCTCTCGTGAACTGAGGGAGAATACTAGACTAGTTGGAGGTGGTTCACTATTTGAAAATGGAAAGTTGAATTTTTTTGTGTTTTGTGTAGAATGTTGTGCAATGTTGTGTGTTGTTTTGTGTTTCTGTGCACTAGAGCAAAGTTCACACACTTCTATGTGAACTTGTACTATGAAAATCTTGTTTGCACAATACTGTGTGAACCTGCAGTAGAAGGAAAATTTGATAGAAAAATGGCAGTGACAGATTGTGAATAGCTAGCAAGTGGGTTGCTAGTAGGTGAATGTGCTAAAACCACATTTTATGAGTGTAATACAAGAATGCAACTAGAATCAATGCTAAGAAAATAAAAGCAAATATTTGGTTGTATTGTGTTTTGATGATAGTACCTACTCTACGACATGACATTAGAAGTGAAGTGAAACTCTAAAAAAAAGGAATATCGTCAACACAGAACCTCCTGCAACACCTAAGGGTGCACAAAATAGAACTATTTCTCAACAGGCGAATGGAGACTAAATGAAAGGTACGGTAAAAAGATATCCAAAAGGGAGGAACTAAAAATACTCTAATGAGTTCAAATCCTCTCATGAGAAGAGATGGCACTATCTAATACCTGCTATTAGCCTAGCTAGGTGGTTGCTTCACCCTCAAGCGGGCTTAATAAAGAACGATAGTTACCTATTCACAAATTATGTAAGCCTTGTGAACAAAGGCATCTAATCCTATCCTACTCTAAAGATCCCTTTCAGGTATAAATTCTAAAAAACCAGTCTCAAGAGTAGGGTATCTTCTGGTGATGAAGTCTAAAAAACCACTCCATAGGGCTACTATGGTGTGTAGGGGGCAAGTTGGTGGAAGGATATGAATTCCAATGTCACCAGTATCGAGTGGAGATTGGTGATGAAGTCCAATCTTGCCACTGTGTATGAAACATGAGTGTGTGGTGGTGAGTTAACTATCGATGATATGAAAGTAAATATAGCTAGATGCCTTTTGAAAAAGAAACTAAACCTAGATGCCTTTTAAAGTTGAAATCTATTCTAGAAAGTTTGAAAAAAATTAAGGTGGGATGTGAAGAAAATAGACTAAAAACCTATCTAAGTGCATTTGAAAGTAACTTGATGCTTTTGAAATAAATGGAAAGCCTAATCTAATGCTTTGAAAAGGAATTTTAATTTTAACCTAAAGTTTTGTAAAAGATTTTTGAAATTTAATCTAGATGCTTGAAAAGAGATTGAAAATTTAATCTAGATGCTTTAAAAGAGATTGAAAATTTAATCTAGATGCTTTAAGAAAGATTGAAAATTTAACCTAGATGCTTTAAAATAGATTGAAAATCTATTCTAGTGCTTTTGAAAAGGGATTTGAAAGTGATTTGTGCTTTTGAAAGAGATTGAAAATCTATTCTAGTGCTTTTGAAAAGGGATTGAAAGCTTAACCTAGTGATTTGAAAGGAATTTGATAATCTACTCTAGTGATTTGAAAGAAATTTGAAAAGTGTTTTGTGTTTTTTTGAAAGGGATTGAAAATCTAATCTAGGTGCTTTGAAAGGAATTCAAAATCTATTCTAATGCTCATGTAATAAATTTGAAAGTGCTTTGATGCTTCTGAAAGAAACTGAAAACCTAATCTAATGCTCTTGAAAGAGAACCAAAGACAAGAATAAGTATTGTAAGAAACAAGGAAAAATATTTGCTTTGAGAAAATTGCCTATTACCTAGTATACTGGATGATCCTTCTTGTGTTTGTATTGTAGAGGTTTGTACTTTTGTACTATTCTGAGGTAGTTTTGTAGGGTTTGAATGGCAGTGTGTGAACCTATGTGGGTCGATTTATAAGGTTGCAACTTCTTAGCAGAAGGTTTGAGGTGTGTTTCAGGTTTGTTATAGACTCTATTTTGGATTTACAGTACCTATAACACATAAAATAAGGCCATACAATAAATTAGACAGCAAGAAAGCTAATCTAAAATACTTTGTGGTCGTCCCACCGGGCGTGCCAGAATGTAACACACAAAAGTCACCAACTTAAAAACTAATGAAATATATGCTAAATGCTCTTTTTATTTATTTAAAAAGGGGTTACAAAATGGACTTTCTCTCAAGAAAGGTTTTCTTATTTTCTCAATATGAATATAGTGTTAGATAAGAGTTAGGAAAATAATAGTCCAACTAAAATCATTAGGAAATAAATTAAACAGGTAGGTTTATATAGGTTACAAGAAATAGTATCTCCCTAATAAACTCTAACAAACGTGCTATGAAATATTCGCGCATAGTTTAACAACCTAGGTAGGATAGATAACCTGCTAACCTAGTTTACCATAAGATATTTCCAACAGTGAAATTCTTCATGGTAAATGGTAAAATATGAATGTAAATATTCTTTTACCTAGTGGAGTAAATGGTAAGTATCCCAAGTAATGGAATATTACTCTAACATCCCCCCTTATTACATTATTTGGGTAATACATACATATCCCTCTATACAACAATATTTGGGTAAAGTATATAACTGCCCCAATACAGTGAAGAAGATGTTGATCTACTGGTTCTTTGCTCTTTCACAGTCCTCTGGCTACTTCTAAGCAAAAAGTGGGTCATTCCTCACTTTGTCTTCATGCCAACGAATGTCCTTATGGTAATCACATCATCCAACCGATTTGCATGGGTAACCAACCGTTGCAATCGCTAGGTGTAGTAGAATAGATCACTTCATACAAGGTTCATTTATTTATAGTATGAATTTGCAAAAGGTAAGGTAGCTAAGATGTCAGTCGTTGCCGAAAATGCACCCTTATAAGTTCCCCCTTCTTGTTGCAAAACATAGTGTAATTAATTTTTGAAGGAAGTGTGACTAAGGTGTCGGTCAAAGCTGAAAATGCACCCTTATAAGTCATCTTCCCTATTTACAAAAATCAGTGAAGAAAAGAAATGGATATCCCCCCTCAATTGCAAAAAATATGCAACTCAAGAGTGTTGTGAAGGATTTTACAAATATTGCCTCCTAGACAATTTTACATCACAAAAAGTCGCTCCTCTTGTTACAAGTACTTCAAACACCTAGAATTTGCTATTTATGAAGCCTAAAAGAGGTACAAGCACCCCTTATTGCAAGGTCTTCAAACAAAAAACTTATGCTATTTATGAAGCCTAAAAGAGGAGAGAGAGAATATGGTGTTTTTGCCCAAGGGACACATGTGTTTTCCCTCTACAAAATTGTTTTAGCAATTTAGCACTCCTTGTGCTATCTTTGAACCAGAAACAGAATCAGAATGAGACACTTCACTAGAAAGATGACTTCTGTGTTGTGCCTTTGCCATTGGAGTTTTGCTTGTTTTGAAACCAACACTGAATGGTGTCTTGGTTGTCATTTTTACAATTTGTGCAAAACTATGCTTTCTAGGCAATTTGATCAAAAAAGTTCACCAATTTGTCCTTTCTTATTGTAAGTACTTCAAGCATGATTGCTATTATGAAGTCTAAAAGAAAAGTTTTAATTTTGATGACTTGGACTTTTCTGATTGCCTTTACAATTTTTATTTCCCTCTTATCAAAATCTATGTTTGAAGGAAGAAAGGAATTATCCCCCTTTAGTGCAAAGGATTGCAACTTTTAAGGTTCCTTATTTTCAAAAAAAACTTGTTCTTTCTTTTGATTACCCTAAAAGAGTACCAAAATATAATTCACTCAAACATATATTTAATGGCACCTGCCTTAACTCCCTTCAAGAAGGATGAAAAGTTTGAGGAAATTAAGCCAAACAAATAAGAGTGAATTAGGGGTTTTGTTGATTTAGGAGAGAATATCAAGTAATTTTGGCTTTAAATCTGTGCAAAGATTTACACAAATTTGTGAAATTTTGGGGTTTAGTGTGGTCTTGATTCTATGACTTATAATTGCAAAAGAAATAATGCAATAATCAAAGAAGAATGCCCACAAAATTCTTATCACCTAGGTGTCGGATGCAACCGAAAATGCACCTAATTTGCCAATAAAGGTGTCGAGTAAAATCGAAAAATGCACCTTTTAATTTTTGCAACAAAATGTGTGTTTTGTGTTGTGCAAAAAATGATATTTTTATGTCTCCTACTTTGTTTTCCAATTTTGCAAAAGAAGTACAATGTTGTCTTCTCCCCTGAATTTTGCAAAATTAACAATTTTGAGCACTCCTTCCAAGACAAGTCGACACACGACCCGCATTTGGAAGGCTTCCAGAACTAGTCGACACACGACCTAGTTTTTATGGGCCTAAGGCTTTAAATTCTTCTCAATTTTGCAAAAGGAAAGTGCAATTTTATGTCTTATATCCCCCTCTTGGAGAAAAACAAATGCACTCTTTGTCTATGAATTTTACAAAAAAAATTCAGTCTCCTTGTTGTCTAATTTGCAAAAAAAAATTCAAGTTTGATCCTTTCTTGTATGCGAAATTAACAAGGTGGAGAAGAGGTTTTATGGCTTTCTAATTTGCAAGAAAAATAAGTGCTCTTCTATGTCTTATATCCCCTCTTGGAGAAAACAAAAGCTCTTTTTGATTTGTTTGCAAAAAAAGATCCTTAATTCTCTATTTTAATGCAAAATTTTAATAAATCTAATCATTATTTAATTAATAATAAAATTTAATTTTGTAAAAAATCAATGTAATTTTTTTTAAAATTGATTTTAGACAAAAGATATTAAATTATTAAATAAAATGATTAAAAATAAAAAAAATTTACAAAAAAAATAGAAATTTTTTTTTTACCTTTAATTTATTTGTCGCGGGCTCCTTGTGGCAAAAGGGTTTCTTGCCCCGACGGGAGTCAAACTCCCGACCTCCCGTCGGGCAGCGCCTTAGCGCTGGCCCCTCCGCCGGTCGGGCTAGCTGGCCCGACGTGAAGGGAAGGGAATGATATTCCCTTTCCCTTCACTCCTCGTGCGGGTGGGGAAAAATGTGGGATTTATCCCACATCGCCCGCGCGGGGGATGTTAGGGGGTATAAAAGGGCTTTCAAGCCCTTTGAATATTGACTACCTTCGGGCAGTCACCTCGCACCCTTTTTGGTCGTCGCCATGTGGCGCGGCTGTCAAGCCACCATGTGTCATGGTCGTGTCGAGTCTGGTGGCACGTGGCAGTCCGCCACGTGTCCACCCACGTGTCAGGTCCGATGACACGTGGCTAGTCCGCCATGTGTCATGTTCGTGTTCGTCCTGTCGTCCAATGGTTGTCTGCCATGTGTCGAGTTCGGTCTAGGTCGAGTCTAGTGGCAGTGCCACGTCAACACCTTAGAATCTGTGCCCGAGGTTGAGTCCAGTCCAGGTCGAGTCCAGTGGTAGTGCCATGTCAGCACCTCGAGATCTATGCCCGAGGTTGCGACTGGCCAGTGGCTATCTGCCACATGTTTCTAAATGATGGGTCTGTGTTAGTGCCTCGAGATCTGTGCTCAGGCATGCGTGGGACCTTTTGGTCTACGTGGTCTGTTAGGTGCGTGTACCACATGGCACGTGTTTCGAGCTAGGGCACTCCTACCCTGGCTCCAGTCGGTGGTCGCCTTGCCGATCACCAAAAATCGGAGGGCCGCCTGCCCTCTCGGATTCCGGTCGTCGGATGGCGGGTCGGTCCGATCGTCGCCTGGGGGAGGGCACACCTACCCTCCTTAGGTGGTCGATCGTTGGTTGTTGGTCCGGTCATCGGATAAGGAGGGAGCGCCTGCCCTCTCTTTTTGGTCACTGGTGGTGGGATGGAGTACTGATAGGGTTGTCCCCCTATCAGTGGGCTTGGTCGAGAGTGTGAGGGTGCTCCTGCCCTCTAGGCACTCCCGATTGGGTTTGCCACGTGGCCTCCCACGGAGGGCGCTCTTGCCCTCTTGTGGAGGTCGGCTTCGGGTCCCGTTGTCGGGCCAAAGAAAAAAATCTCCTGTCACCGACAGGGGGCTCCTCACGCATGAGGCCCAGGTTGGGTCGGTCGTCGGCCCTCCTGTGTCAGCCTGTCAGGCCTGACAGGTCGGATAGCAGAATGTTGTCAGATTTGTCTAGGCCTACGGGCCGTCTCCCGTGGTGGCCCGGTGACATGGGCCTGCGGGCCCTCTCCCATGGCCGCCCAGTGATGTGGGCCTGCGGGCCCACCTAGGGATCCATGCAGGTCCTGAGGGCCAGCAGGGCCCTCGAAGACCGTGCCAGGTCTAGGTCGGGTGGAACGAGTGAAGCTCATATTAGGCCACCCGGCTGCGATGATACCAATGTTAGATAAGAGTTAGGAAAATAATAGTCCAACTAAAATCATTAGGAAATAAATTAAACAGGTAGGTTTATATAGGTTACAAGAAATAGTATCTCCCTAATAAACTCTAACAAACGCGCTATGAAATATTCGTGCATAGTTTAACAACCTAGGTAGGATAGATAACCTGCTAACCTAGTTTACCATAAGATATTTCCAACAGTGAAATTCTTCATGGTAAATGGTAAAATATGAATGTAAATATTCTTTTATCTAGTGGAGTAAATGGTAAGTATCCCAAGTAATGGAATATTACTCTAACATATAGTGTGTTTGTTGATGTCTTTTAGTGCCTTCAATGTAGATGGGCTTCTTTGCATGTCTGTCATCGCTTAGATGCTTGGAAATATCTCTTGTATCTATTTGGACCAACAAAAATATATTAGTACATTTGGGGACCTATCATTGATTAGATCCCATATTTATGAAGACAAAAATGACATTGAAATGAAAGAAAACATGATGTAAATGAATTTGTAGAAACTGTAAAAAATTTGTTAATTACCTATTATGTAGTTGTAGGGTTGTTGAAAACTAGGTTTGCATGGTAGTGTGCGAACCTCTGTGTTGGGTTTGCACGATGGTGTGTGAACCTTGATGTAGTTAATTGTTTTTATAGATTCCTATCCAGATGGGCTCCTTGCACTGTTGCTTGATGTATGATGCATGCTGAAGTGACAGAAGATCTTCTAGAATGATTTTTGCAGAGTTTTGGTAAGTAAGACAAAAGGGTAAGAGAGAGTTTCATGGTGAAAATGGTCATCTATTTATAGAGTGGGCCAAGGCTAGGGGGGTAAGGTATCGTTTATGAGGTGGCATAAACCCTAGATTAGATTTCAACCATGGTGAGGTTAAAATGATAAAGTGGAAGGTGAGTCATCCCTTCATGTGCCCTGAGGAGGAATCTAAAAATATCCTAGGTCCACACGTGTGAGCAAGGGTTAAGGTTAACCTCGATTAGGCAAATCCTAGGTTAGATTGTGATTAGATTAAGCATATTTAGAAATATTCTAACCAAGTGATGGGTGCACACATGTGTGAGGATAAAATTAGGGTTAATATTTATTTATCCTTAATTAATCATGTTTAAGTCATAAAGTGCACTTTAATGATAAAGTGACTTTCAAAATAGAATTAGGGTTAACATGATTAGGATTTTTGGAGGATATGATCATATGGGGACCATGATTAGGTGTAGGAAAGGGCTTAGATGGCTTAAAGGGGCTTATAGATGGCCCTTTTATGAATATAAGGTGTTTTGGGCGTGATTAGTGCAATTTTGTAGGTTTTGTGACTATGTGCAACTATGCATGACTACGAGTGACTACGTGCGACCATGTGTGACTACATGCGACTACGTGTTACTATGTATGAATACATGTGACTACATGTGACTACGTGTGACTACGCATGACTATGTCCAAATTTTAGGTGTATACACTTTAATCCTTCTAAAGACAAAGGATTCATCCTTAGCAAAATCCTTGAAAGTTCTTTTGTTACTCTCCCACCAGATACCCATTAAAAAATGAGTAAGAACCAGATCCCACACCCTAGTGAGTTTGTGACTGATGAAATGGGATTTCCACTGAGTGAAAAGTTCCTCAAAATTTTGAGGCAACGTCCATTTGACAAAAAAAGAATCCAGTAAAACATTGAGCACCTTATTTGAGAAATAATAATGGATGAAAAGATGATCCACAGATTCAACATCCTTAGAACATAAGAGACAAATATTGGAAATATGGAATCCTTTCTTACATAAATTATCAACAATCAAAATTCTATTTTGTAAACATAGACATAAAAAAATGCAATCTTGGGGATCAAATGAGGATACCAAACCCTTTCTGCTAGAAAATATCCTCCCCTAGACAATGATTGGGCCTCATATGCAGTCTTGGTAGAAAAAATATCTTTAGGAGAATGAGTCCATAGAAGGAAGTCCTTGTCATTTTGTTGAGGAAGAAAGTATAGTTGCAGTAACATGTTCAAATTTGTCAAACTCTGAAGGATTTGAAGATTAGTTGTATGTAAATTTAGATGCTTCCAAATCCTCTTGCCATTAGTGATGATTATGTAATAAATTAATTTTTCTCTATATTTCAGTTACAAAGGAGCCTTCAACTCATAAAACTCATGACTAAGAAAGAGGGTTTCAGGAAGAATCCAAGTATCCTCCCAGACGAACACATCCTTACCATTACCACTGCATACCCTCTGTAACCAAACTTTTGACCCCCAACAAACCATTCCAGACCATAGATCCCCTAGGAGGAGCAACACTTCTAAAATTAGGAATGTGATTTTCTAGATACTTATCTCTCATAATACCTTTCCATAGATGGTCCTCCTCAACACATAATCTCCAGGCTATTTTTGAAATCAATGCCTTATTAAAAAACAACATTTTTTTAATCCCAAGACCACCTTCTTTCCTAGAAGAGCAAATCCTATCCCAAGAGACAAGGAACACCCTATGTTTATCCTCCACCCCAACCCATAGAAATAGCCTAAAGATCTAGTAAATCCTCTTCCTAAATTTGAAGGGTATTCTGAAAAGAGACATTTAATGGATGAGAATGCTTTGGAGGGTAGATTGAAGCAATTGTAACTTTTTTGCTTGGCTCAAGATATTACCTTTCCACCCAGCTAACTTACATTGAATCTTATCCAACATAGGAGACCATAATTCCTTCATCATCCTAATAAACAAAGGTATACCTAGATATAAAGAAGGAAGGTTAGCACTACTACAACAAAAAATCCATGCAATTCTATGTTGAAGTTGCCCCCCAGTATTCATAAAAAATAATTGGCTTTTATGGAAGTTAATTTTTTGGCTGGAATATTTCTCATACAACTACAAAATATTCAAGAAATCCTTAGCCTCTCTCATAGTAGCATCCCTAAGAAGTACAATTTCATCTAGAAACTGTTGAAAAGAAACTACCTTTGCAATACCAATAGGCCTAATGCCCTTAATCTTAGAGGATAAGGTAGTAGCAAGAATCGATCTTCCTAAAGCTTCAACCATCAAAATGAAAATATATAGAGATAAGGGATCACCTTTCCTAATACCTCTTTGATCCCCAAAAAAACCACTCAAAATCCCATTGATGATGATAGAAAATTTTACAGAGGAAATACAAAATCTAATCCATTTCCTCCACAGATCCCCAAATTCAAATTTTTGCAAGACCTTGTCAAGGAACTGCCAAGAGACCTTGTCATAAGCCTTTAGCTTATCAGGTTTAAGAAATATTCTAGCCAACTTGCTTTTGGACATAAAATGTAAAGTCTCATGAACTGTAATGATCCCATCCACAATCTGCCTACCATGAACAAAACCATCTTCAAGAGGAGAAATCAATATGGGGAGAAGTATTTTTAACCTAATAGCAAGTGTCTTAGTTAGCAACTTATATAGGGTATTTCTTAAGTTGATAGGTCTAAAATACCTTAGAGAAGAGGCACCATGTTTCTTCATAACCAAAATAATAAAGGTAGTATTCCATGCCTACAACAAAGAGGAAGAATATTGGAATTCTCTTAAGGCTTCTAAAATATATGAACCAAGAATGTGCCAAAACCTTAAAAAACCAACAGGGAACCCATCTAGCCTAGGTTATTTGTCCTTATTCATATTAAATAAGCTGGTCTTAATATCATCATTAGAAAAGGGGGCATTCAAAGTATTATTCATATCAGCTATCACAACCTAGGGAATGTTCCTAAGAAGTTTCTCTGAAGCATCCTCATCTTCCTCCCTATCTCTAGAAAATAAATCCTAAAAGGATACAGTGGCAGTAGTAATTCCTTCCTTATATTTAAGGTATTCACCGGAGTCCAATGTAATTTCTCTTATTTTGTTAGCACTCCTATATTTTAAGGTTGAGTGGTGGAAAAACTTGGTATTCCTATCCCCCTCCTTAAGCCACATAGATCGAGATTTTTACCTCCAAAAAGACTCCTCGTTGGAAAGAATATTATGGAATTTTACAAGAGTAATTTGCTCTTTGTTGGCTAGCTTCTCTGACCAACCTTCACTTTGGACTTTTTTCTCAATTTCCTATAATTTTTTATTTATTTTTTGCTTCCTATGGAAGAGGTTCCCAAAAACCTCTTGATTCCACCTCTTCAAGTTAGCTTTTATGATTTTCATCTTCTTTGTCACTTGGAATATCTTAGTGCCATAGAAATTTGTGTTCCACCAAGCCTTAATCAAGCCTTCAAAATCCATATGAGAAAGCCACATTATCTCAAACCTAAAAGGATAACCTTTCGAGCATTTATCCTCCATGAATTCTAATAGTAATGAGTTGTAGTCAAAAGTAATTCTCAGTAAATTTCTCAAAGAGCAGTCTTGAACCATGGTAATCCAACTTACTAAAGCAAGGGCCCTATCAATCCTATATTGAATCAGACCCCCTACTCTTCTTCTATTGGACCAAGTTAATTTAGAATGTTGCAAATCAATATCTACTAGTTCCATAGAGGTCAAGAACTCACCAAACTCCTCCATACTATCCAAAAAAATAGTTGAGCCTCTAAGTTTCTCACTAGGGAGCAGAATGGAATTAAAATCATCAACAAGCAGCCATGGTAGATCAAATAAATAACCAAGGGCTTTTAAGTCAACTCAGAGTTTCCTTCTATCCACAACAACATTGGGAGCATACACATTGGTAGAAATCCAAGAAAAATTAGTTATTTTACAATAGAATAAAAAGGAAGAGAATCTATCAACTTGATGAATGAGCTTGCCCTCCACAAAATCAAGATTCCAAAGCATCCACAAACATCGAAAAGAACCACGAGCAACCCTACTCACACCTTCTCACCCCTTCCAAACAAACCTTCGTAATCTATCAAAATCCTCATTGCCCATCTTAGTTTCTTGTAAACAAGAATATCAGGCTTGCAACTTTTTTTGAAATATTTTAGCACTTTTTGTTTAGTCAGGGTATGCAGACCTTGAATATTCCACAAAACAATCCTCATTACTTCATCGATTGTAAATTTTTCCCTCCACTCAAAGGTAATGTAGGCTGAGAGCCATTATCTACATCTTGAGCTATTTTTTAAGAGCACCTCAAATTTTTTTGGTCTTCCTGGCCCCTTCCCACTACTTAGATTCATTATTTTTTGGGTGTTTCTGATGGGCCGCATAGAGCCAATCATTCCCTTATTTCTTGCTTCTACCGATTAAGGAAGGAACTGCTACTACTGATCTATCTTCTTTAGTTTCATCTTTTTCTTGTTTAGATTTTCTTGAAAGTCATCTTCCTCCAAGGAAGACAAGACCTCCTCCTATCCAAAGCATTTGTAGAAATATCTCCTACTTCTTCATCCCAAAGAGACTTCATGAAAGCTTCATATTTTTCCTTATCAAGAGGAGCATCAACCCTCTTAATATTCAAAACAAGGGCAACTACTCCTGAAAACATCTCAACAGGAGCTTGAGTAGAAGGTAATTGATCCCCTCAATGATCCAATATCTCCACTCCTTTATCTGGAATAGCATCCAACCCAGCCTCAAGACCATAATACAACTCTCCTAATACAACAAATTTATTTGTATTTACCTCTACACCCTTGGAATGCCCACCAAATTCTAGAAAAACCTTGGTAACTTTAGAGTTGTCTTCTTTTTTCTCTAAGCACTTTCCATCGATTTCATCAATGATAAGGTCTTCAACTACACCAACAACCAAGCTTTTTATGGGAATAAACTCCTTAGGAGCACCATGAACACCTTTTCTATCTACTCTTGACTCAGATACCATAAAACTTGGATTTGGGGTCTACTTCCTTTTCCAAGCCTTTTTTCCTTTATCAGCTTTTTGAGATAGAGTGCAAGTGAAGCTGGGATGACCAAACTTCTTACATACCGAGCATTTTCTAGCTATGTTATCATATTCCAAAGGTTGGGTTAAAACCCTAGACTTAGACTCGATTTCAATTGAATTTAAAATGTCCTTATCAAGCATAACATTAACATAGAATCTAGTGTACAAAAACCTAGACCTAGCAATGGTAACAATATTTATTACCAGGTTCGAGGTGTAGACCAATTGGTTCATCCAAACCCCATAAGTGGGGCGGAGGTCCAAGGTTCAAATCTCGGGCCTCGTCGAACTGAACGCTTGTCCCTTTCCTGGTTCTTTCAGTGACGTAAAAGGTTTAAAATGATTATGGCATGGTGGTTATAGGGGCAGACTGTGTGAAGATCTGTGTGGCGGCTTCTGGGGTGGTACTGTGGCGGCCATAAAAGCTGGACAGTCTGCCCTAATTCATGGCGGCTACCGATTCCACCATGTAAATTAAAAAATAATAATAATATTAATATTTATTGCCACCATCTCTCCTATTTCACTTGTGATTCTAGCTAGGATCTCCTCATGCCAAAGATATAATGGAAGGCTAGGAAGGTGAACCCACATAGGAGCTTGGTTAATGCATTGGAAATTAGATTTGAAATTGGGTGCTCACTTCCTTAGGAACAAACCTCTATGCCTAAATAACCATGGACCACCTTGAAGAATCCTATCGCGGTCCTCCAAACCACTAAGCCTAACCAAGAAAAAACCCTTAGGTAATGCAACAATCTCCAAAGAATCCTTAGGATGCCATTTTAAGTGAGCCCACTTTCGAATAGAATCTAGATCTGGATGAACCCCAAAAAATTTCCCAATAAGAGAAAAATCCCCATGAGAAGCAACCATATATACAAGAGGGTCTAGAACCACAAGTCTTCCTGAACAAGAAAGGAGATTTAACCCTAGGCTCATTGATTTTTGCTTCCCCTTAAGAATACTAACCCAATATCGAGCCCCTAATACAAAAGACTGATGAAATAGCACATATTTGAGACCATTTTTACTGTCACCACTCATCGTAGCTAGACCCACAATGCTTCCTTTATCCTGACCAGCACCACTCCCCATAGCTTGATTGCCTTCACAAAAATAACCCTTACCATAACACTCCCCATGATCTAACCTTTAAAACTCTCCTCACCATCCCCACCACCAATCTCCACACCCTAACCGCCACTTCTCCTTGCATCCTTACCTTCATTGCTTCCACCTTATCCACCAATCAAGCCCTCTAAACCATTCTTGCCTTCCTGACTTGAGTTCTCCATCACCTAAATCAACTATGGATTACAAACCCTCTACAATCACCATCACCTAACTCAGCTATGGATTGAAAACCCTCCAAAGCCATCATCACCCGACTTCAAACCCTCTACAGTCATTTTCACATGACTTAGTTATGGATTGAAAACCCTTCAAATCCACCACTACCTAGCTTCAAACCTTCTATAGTTGTCGTCGCCTAACTTAGTTGTAGATTAAAAATCCTCTAGAGTCATTGTTGCCTTGCTTCAAACCCTCTACAACCATCGTTGCTTGACTCAATTGTGGATTGAAAAACCTCCAAAGTCATCACTACCTAGCTTCAAACCCTCTACAACCATCGCCACCTAACACAGTTGTGTATTAAAAACCCTCCAAATTCATTGTTGTTTGGCTTCAAACCCTCTACAATCGTCATTGCCTAACTCAACTATGGATTAAAAATCCTCCAGAGCCACCCCTACCTAGCTTCAAATCCTCTATAGATGTTGTCACTTGACTCAGTTGTGGATTGAAAATCTTCCAAAACCATTGTTACATGGCTTCAAACCCTCTATTGTCCATATGATGTGTTACAACCCTAATATAGCTTAGTCGACTATATTTTCAATATTATTATTTATTCATCGATTCATATAAATAGGAGTATAATATATTTGATTTAATCATCATCGATCATTTAATCAATTTGTGTATTCACAAGAGACTCCACCCTCTCCAAGTGGCTACAAGACTTTGCCCTCCTTAAGTGGCATATTGATTTATTATATTCGTTTGATTAACATTTTGTATTCGCATTTTATAGATTTACAAGGAAGAACATTCCAAGTGGTATCAGAGTTGTTCTTTTTGGAAATTGCGCAACCCAATAAAATTCAATCAAGGATGTATAAATTATTCATGTTGAAGAATGTCATATTTTCACCATTCAATCATTGTATCCTGCCATTATTCTCAGCAGATGGTTTTGTTCACGATAGTGTTAAATTCATAATTGATATGTCGAATAAATTTAAAGCAGTGAAATTAATTTTTTTTTTACGGCAAAGGAGACGAGTGCCATTCAGGGTTGTTCACAAAAGTGTTAAGTTTATTTTACCGAATTATTCATGGTGAAGAAATAAGAGCAATACGTATAATGGTGATCGTGAAGGTAAAACACAGAAGTCTGATTATGTATAAAACAACTTGATTGCGAAGGTAAAACAAGAAATATATTGCTCACGCAGTAATTTTTTCAAAGGTTAATCGGGGCCGTCAAACCCTAATTCAACGTCGAATAGGATATTGCCACGTGGCGATTGGATTGGTGTCATATCGTTTCAGGAAAATGTGATGCATCCTTCATCTCACATCTCCTCTTGTTAAAGTAAAATCAGAACAGTTTCACACATAAAAGGAAGGCCTACTAATATAAATTTAATTTAACCATGCAAAGGATATTTAATTGAATGACATCGACATTTAGGGCTAACACAGCTAGTGGAAGCTATACTAAAGTGCGGGGGAGATTTAATTTTTTACATACGTCTAAGGTGTTCAACGGATACAGATGACCAACCAATTATAAAACAAATTAATCTACCTTACAGCCTTTGATTCCATCCACCCAAAAATGAAACACCACATGGAATTTTTTTCTTCCCTAAGGTTCATGGTTAATATTTCAAAGCGAAGAATTCGAGCATCGTGACATCCAAAACTCTTAGTAATTTTTAGTCCCACATTTAACATATCCAATACATTACAAAATATTGCATAATTAAATGCGAAAATAAAACACAGAAGAATAATGCAATACACAAGAGACACAAATTTAGCGTGGTTCACCCAATATGGGCTACATCCATGAAGAAAATAACCAGGCCTTTTATTCCTTCCAAAAAACCTTCTCTACACGGTCGCGCACACCGAACATTACAATAAGCCACCATACATCATCCTCTTATAAAAGCGCATTACAATTTTAGGTTAAATAACCTGCCTAAAATCCATCGTTCGATCTATGACCTAATAACAAATGGTCGTCACCCTCCTTGGACCCCCCATGGCGATAGTAGTAGGGGGGGTTGATGCCTCCCCTACACCCCCCTCCTTTGTGGAGTGGGTCCAAGTGTAGCTGAAAACAAGGCCTCTGAATTAATCAGTCTCCATAATCAACATAAAGCAAGGGCCCTATCAATCCTAGATTGAATCAGACCCTCTCTGCTTCTTCTATTGGACCAAGTGAATTTATAACCTTGCAAATCAATATCTATTAGTTCCATGGAGGTCAAGAACTCACCAAACTCCATACTATCTAAAAAATAGTCAAGCCTCCAAGTTTCCCACTAGGGAGCATAATGGAATTAAAATCACCAGATAGAAACCATTGTAGGTCAAATGAATAATCAAGGGCTTTTAATTCAACCCATAGTTTCCTTCTATCCACAATAACATTGGGAGCATACATTGGTATAAATCCAAGAAAAATTAGTTTTTTTACAACAAAATAAAAAGGAAGAGAATCTATCAACCTGATGAATGAGCTTGCCCTCCATAAAATCGAGATTCCAAAGCATCCACAAACCTTCGAAAGAACCACGAGCAACCCTACTCACACCTTCACACCCCTTCCAAACAAACCTTCGTAATCTATCAAAATCCTCATCGTCCATCTTAGTTTCTTGTAAGAAAAGAATATCAGGCTTGCAACTTTTTTTGAAATCTTTTAGCACTCTTTGTTTAGTCAGGGCATGTAGACCCCTAATATTCCACAATACAATCTTCATTACTTCAACGATTGTGAAGCCTTCCCTCCGCTCAAAGGTAATGTAGGTTGGGAGCCATTATACACACATTGAGCTATTTTTTTAAGAGCACCTCAAATATATTTGGTCTTCCTAGCCCCTTCCCACTACTTATATTCATTATTTTTTGGGTGTTTCTGATGGGCCACTAGAGCCAATCATTTCCTTCTTGCTTGCTTCTACAGATTGAGGAAGGAGTTGCTACTGCGGAGCTATCTTCTTTAATTTCATATTTTTCTTGTTTAGAACTTCTTGAAAGCCATCTTCCTCAAAGGAAGACAAGACCTTCTTTGATTCCCTATCCAAATAATTTATAGAAATCTCTCCTAATTCTACATCCCAAAGAGACTTCATGATAGCTTTATATTTTTCCTTATCAAGAGGGACATCAACCCTCTTATTATACAAAACAAGGACAGTTGCTCCTAAAAACATCTCAACAAGAGCCTGAGTAGAAGGCAACCGATCCCCTCAATGATCCAGGGTCTCCACTCCTTTATCTGGAATAGCATCCAACCCAGCCTCAAGACCAGAATGTAACAACTCTCCTAATACAACAAATTTATTTGTATTCACCTCTGCACCCTTGGAATGCCCACCAACTTCTAGAAAAACCCTAGCAACTTTAGAGCAGTCTTTTTTTTTCTCTAAGCACTTTTCATCGATTTCATCTATGATAAGGCCTTCAACTGCACCAACAACCAAGCTTTCTATGGGAATAAACTCCTTAGGAGCACCATGAACACCTTTTCAATCTACTCCCAACTAAGATGCCATAAAACTTGGATTTGGGGTCTGCTTCCTTTCCCAAGACTTTTTTCCTTTATCAACTTTTTGAGATAGAGTGCAAGTGAAGTTGGGATGACCAAAACTTCTTGCATGCCGAGCATTTCCCATCTATGTTCTCATATTCCAAAGGTTGGGTCCAAACCCCAAACTTAGACTCGATTTCAATTGACTTTGAAAGGTCCTTATCAAGCATAACATTAACACAAAATCTAGCATACAAAAACCTAGATCTAGCAATGGTAACAAGATCTATTACCACCATCTCTCCTATTTCACTTGCGATTATGGCTAGGATCTCCTCATGCCAAAGATATAAGGGAAGACTATGAAGGTGAACCCACACATGAGCTTGGTTAATGCATTGGAAATTGGAGTTGAAATCAGATGCCCACTTCCTTAGGAATAAACCTCTATGCCCAAATAATAATGGACCACCTTGAAGAATCCTATTGCGGTCTTCCAAAACACTGAACCTAACTAGGAAAAAACCCTTAGGTAATGCAACAATCTCCAAAGAACCCTTAGGATGCCATTTTAACTAAGCCCACTTTCGAATAGCATCTAGATCTGGATGAACCCTAACAAATTTCCCAACAAGAGAAAAATCCCCATGGGAAGCAACCATATTTGTAGGAGGGTTTAGAACCACAAGTCTTCTTAAACAAGAAAGGAGATTTAACCTTAGGCTCATTGATTTTTTCTTCCCCTTAAGAAGACTAACCCAAGATCGAGCCCTTGAGACAAAAGGTTGATGAAATAACATATGTTCAAGATAATTTTTCTGACTGTCACCATTTATCATAGCCAGACCCATAATGCTTCCTTTATCCTGACCAACACCACTCCCCATAGCTTGATTGCCTTCACAAAAAGAACCCTTACCCCCAACACTCCCCGTGCTCTAACATTTACAGCTCTCCTCACCATCCCCACCATCAATCTCCACACCTTGAATTCCACTTCTCCTTGCATCTTGACCTCCACTACTTCCACCTTGCCCACCAGTCAAGCCCTACAAACCACCATTGCCTTCCAGACTCAAGTTCTCCATCACCTTACTCAACTGTGGATTACAAACCCTCTACAACTGCCATCACCTGACTTAGTTGTGGATTGAAAACCCTCCAGAGTCGTCGTCGCCCGAATTCAAACCCTCTACAATCATTGTCGTTTAACTTAGTTGTGGATTGAAAACCCTCCAAAGCTACCACTACCTGGCTTCAAACCCTCTACAACTATTGTCGTCTAACTTAGCTATGGATTAAAAATCCTCTAGAGTCACCGTTTCCTGGTTTCAAACCCTCTACAGTCATCGTTGTTTGAATCAATTGTGGATTGAAAACCCTCCAAAGTTGTCGTTGTCTAGCTTTAAACCCTCTACAACCACCGTTGCCTAACTCGGTTGTTGATTAAAAACCCTCCAAAGTCGTTGTTGCCTAGCTTCAAACCCTCTACAACCGTCGTCGCTTGACTCAGTTGTGAATTAAAAATCCTCTAGAGCCACCACTACCTAGCTTCAAACCCTCTACAACCGTCATCGCTTGACTCAGTTGTGGATTAAAAACCTTCCAAAACCGTCGCTATCTGACTTCAAACCCTCTACCATACATATGACAATTTATATAAATATTAAAAATACATTTTTTAATTAATAATTAAATATATAAATGATTTAATTAATATTAATGTTTAAATTCAATAATATCAAAATAAATTATATAATTAAATATCACTAAATTAGTATAACAAAAAAGAAAAGAACCCCTACTTTAACAAATTACTTAAGAAAAGAACCCTTGCTTTAAAAAAAGTACTTTATCTTTCTATTTGGAATATATTCTTTCACGGAAAGAATTTAAATTTTATTAGTTTTTATTCCTTTTCAATTTTTTTTATATATAAAAACGTTGGGCTCAACCACATTATTTTTAGTAAGTGACAATGACAGGTTTCAAACCACAGGGGAACTTATTATGTTTTGTTATTGTTGACCACAGTGAAAGGAACCTATTCTGTTTTGTTATTGTTGACCACAGTGAAACTTATTTTGCTTTGTTCTTGTTGATCCAGCGTGAAGGGGACCATCGAACCTATTCTGTTTTGTTATTGTTGACCACAATTAAACTTATTTTGTTGTGTTATTGTTGATCCAGCGTCAAGGGGACCATCGATTACCAACCATAGGGGAACATATTCTGCTTCGTTATTGTTGATTCGACATGAAGAAGACCATCAGTTGTTCAAGATTCGGACCATCATCGTCAGCCTAGCGCGCACTCAAATGATTCAAATCAGACTACTACCTTTGCAAAGAGACTACCCCGAGGTTTAAACATGCATATCTGCTTTATAAACAAACTACCCCGAGGTAGGTTTGAACCTAGATATCTTCTTGGTAAATACCTTGCCATACAAGTATTTACCAATCCCAGGAGCGAAGGTAATGGACAAAAAAAATGTCGCCCACATATTATGTTGTTACATTCACAAACATAAATATAATATAATATATATATATATAAAAAGTCATGGATAATGCATGTTAAGAGCATGGGAATTCTGTGGTATCGATGTATTATATTCCCTGTCATGTGAGAAGATATCTGAACCACGCGGAATAATGGGTCTTCCAACAGGCTCTGCAAGAAATTGTTTCAGAGCATTTCCCTCCATATGCATTTCATCACATAACAACGGTGGGAGATACGTCTGCTTGATATCAGTCCATGTTCAACACCACAACTTGCTAAGCGCGAGCAAAAGAAGGAGATATTGGATGGGTTGCTGAGAATAGATGGCGGCATCAGGTGCCAGACCAGCAGCACAACAAGAGAGAGAGAACATGGATTGGTAAAAAATGGAGATGCCGGGGCACTGCCAAGTTCAGCAGAGGGCCTTCAGCTTCATCCTCAAGGGAAAAGGGTGGTGGAACTTGTGGCAGCCTGGAATGATTTTACTGACAGAATGAGCAGTACCATCTCATCCAAGTCCTCTGAATTGCTGTTGAATGCTCTCAAAATCTCGAACCCTTTGTTCCAGAGCTTACCATGTGGAGAGGATGGGCGCCCTGCTCTGTCAAAGGCTCTATCTGTGGCCATTATAGTGGCTGATCTTCAGGTACAACAATCTTCCATAAATTTAGGGTTAAAACCTACTAGTATGCATTGTACATTAGTTTTTAGTACTCCCTCAGGATATGTAAATTTTGGGTGTCAAGCCTCCCAGCTCTAAGAAATAAGGCGGGAAAAAAAAAATAGAGAACTCTAAGAAAGAAAAAAGTCGTTGTGATGCTACGAGAACTTAATATAGAAAATACTGATAAATCAAAAAAATAGAGAACTCTAAGAAAGAAAAAAAGTAATTGTGATGCTACGAGAACTTAATATAGAAAAAACTGATAAATCAACTCAAATCATAGACATATTAAGGAATGAAATGATTTTATTTAGTTTCGTGAAACAAAACCAAAAGCTTTCGCATCCAAAAAGGACATTACATTTGTTTATAAATTTTATAAAAACTGTGGGCAAAGTTAAAAGAGTTCAACATATCTTTTCTTCTACTGTTTATTTTGAGGATTACATTTGTTTACAAATTTTATAAAAACTGTGGGCAAAGTTAAAAGAGTTCAACATATATTTTCTTCTACTGTTCATTTGGAGGATTTTTTTTGAAAGTTAATATATTTTTTATTTTTATTTAAATATATATATATATTTTTTTTTTTCATCATTTTATTTTAGGTGTTAACCATCATTTAATTTTGCAATTAAATTTTAGTTTTTTTTTAAAGTGAAAAATTATATTGATAGAATAAGAATCAAATTATAGTCATAGTTCTGCCACTTTTGACATGTTCTAACATCCCAATAAAACTTAAAACTTGATAAACATCTTCAAAAAATTGAGTATCATCTACAACATAAACTTTAAAGCTGCTCCCATTTCTGCTTTACGCTCATCCTAAGAAACCAAGCTTGACAATCCTATGAACATTACCCATTTTATCCCAAAAAGAATCAAAGAGTGTTGCAAGAGGTAGCACACAACCCAACAAATAATTGTTCATCCTCCGTTGACCCATAAGACTCAGTGGACTCTGGACCTACCCTCGTCCTAACATCCAAATAAAACTCTTCAAAAATAATAAAAAATTGAGTACCATCTACAGCATAAACTTTAAACCTATTCCCATTTCTGCTTTACACTCATCCTAAGAAACCTAACATGACAATCCTATGAACATTACCCATTTTATCCCAAAAAGAACCAAAGAGTGCTGCAAGAGGTAGCACAAAACCCAACAAATAACTGTTCATCTTCCATTGATCCATAAGAGTCAGTGGACTCTGAACCTACCCTCGTCCTTAGCAAAGTCATTGCTGGTCAATTTAAGAACCATTTGGTTCACCTTCGCCATTCAGAAGTGTCACTATCCTAATTAGAATTCAGCGACTTTCACTTCATTTTTAGCCAAAAGCCAACTGCTCCATTATTTGTCTGTTAATATAGACCGGGATTGCATCCTCCAACTGCTGCCAAATGGATTTATGTTTCTTATCCTCCAAACCTTTGGTCTGAAATTTCTAAGCCCACCATAATTTGTGAATAAGTCAACTATAATCTTTCTAACTACAATCTTAATTAAATTATAATTTTTTTTTAAGTTTCATTTAACTTTTATATTTATATTTATGTATTTATTTTGACTGTGTTTACAATATATATGTATTTTTTTTATTTCTCGCAGGTTGAAATAGAGTATCACCGAACGAATTTTTGTCTTGCACATCCTCTCAATGCTCATGTTTTGGGCGGCTGTATTTTCGAGGCAAAGTTTTTAGTTGCATTGCTCATTTAAATTATATGTTGTTTATTTGAATTTTATTAAAATTTATATTTTATTAAAATTGTGTTTTGTTAATTTTAAAGTTCCGAGACGTATATATTATTTTTAAATAGAATATACTCCATAGTAGTTTTCTCGGTCCCCTTCTAATTCCGTTTGCTGATGTAGCGATGTATAGTCGAATGTATTATAGTCTTGAGATCAGCAAACAAAATTGCAAAAGGATCGTGAAACCTCCTAGCGAGTATAATCCATCATAAAATGTCTACGTCTCCCAAAACTTTGAAATGAGCAAAACATAATTTTAATAAAATTTAAATTTTTATAACATTTAAACGAGCAACACATTTAAACGAGTAATGCAACTGAAAATTTTACCTCAATCGAACTTTCTAACGGAATTGAAGCTTATCATGGTGAGCAGACAGATCGTGGCTTAGATACAAATTCTGTAGTCGAAATACGCTCTAGGTTAGTATATGAATTGTGTGATTTTTCCTTTGTTAATGTGTGAGGACTGTAATGTAGTTCTTTTATTATTGGATATTTTCTATGTTAGTAAATGTGAGAGGACTGTAATGTAGTATATGTGAGAGGCTTGTGAGACTCAGCACGGCTGATGCAACCGCCGGCTGCAGATCATCTGCTCATCGTCATATGTGTCGACGCTTTTCCTCGGACAACTGGAGTCACACGTGGCATATGGAATTGAATCGTGTGATTGGGGACCATCTATGCCTTACATAATCTTTGGTATGGCCATGGATCATGATAGCAGTGAGGCAGGGAACGTTGCTTCGGAGAAAAAGTTATAAAAATGTTGCTCGTTTAAATGTGTTGCTCGTTTAGCAGTGAGCCCCCTCTCATGTCCATGGATCATGATAGCAGTGAGGCAGGGAACGTTGCTTCGGAGAGAAAAAGTTGGGATATTCCTACGATACGAAAGAGTTATCAATCTGGAGGCGCTTATCTCATTTCTTGGGGGTGTGATAGATAGGCGCCTCGAGATTGATAACTCTCCACGTTTATAGATATATATATATTTTATATATCTAAGCTAGTTTAAATATTTTAAATTCACCTAGATTGATATTAATGTCGGTTTTTTTAATAAAATATTAATATTGTTTAAATATAGGCGCCTCTAGATTGATATATTTTATATATCAATCTAGATTGATATATTTTATATATAGGCGGCTTTTTTAAGGGGTATGATAGATAGGCGCCTTTAATGTCGGCGGATAATTTCCTTAATGTCGGTTTTTTTAATAAAATATTAATATTGTTTAAATATAGGCGCCTCTAGATTGATATATTTTATATATCAATCTAGATTGATATATTTTATATATAGGCGGCTTTTTTAAGGGGTATGATAGATAGGCGCCTCTAGATTGATATATTTTATATATCTAAGCTAGTTTAAATATTTTAAATCCATCATAACCCTTAATGTCAGCAGATAATTTTCTTAATATCGGTTTTTTTAATAAAATATTAATATTGTTTACGGTGGCTGGACGCCTCTTGGGGGTATGATAGATAGGCGCCTCTAGATTGATATATTTTATATATCTAAGCTAGTTTAAATATTTTAAATCCACCATAACCCTTAATGTCACCGGATAATTTTCTTAATATCGGTTTTTTTAATAAAATATTAATATTGTTTACGGTGGCTGACCTTCTGGCTGCCATTGTAGGACGCCTAGGCATAATTAAATTAAATAAGTTAAATTGGAAGATATCTAGGGCGATTGTTATTTGCACAAAGTTGCTCCGTTAATATAAGTTATTTAATAAAAATAAATCAGCTTCTAACAAATTTATTCTTTTAATTCTTGTTGGCTGGTTACTGTCGTAATCAGTATGGTGAGCACTCAAAAATTTGGAGCATACTACCACCTTTCCAATCTTATACTTAAGAATCCCACTTTTGAAAATTACCGAATTCTTTCTTGTAGCATAGTACCTTTCAAATTTCACCATCTAGTCACCTATATGTATTTAATAATTTATCGCCTGTTTCCTAAAAAGTTTACTATTGATGATGTAGTTTGAGTAATGAGTTGTCCAGGCTGCTTGCTAAAAACATTAGAAAGAACATGGGAAGCACTTTGGTTGTCATGACATGAATTGAGCCTCGAACCGAAATCCCCAAAAGCTATGATGACTTTTTAATGTTTAAAGCATATATTTCTAATTATTTATAGTTTAACGGAGTATGATTTCCTGATTATAATATTAGATTATTGCAGTGTGCGTCAACATAAATTTCATTAAAAGATAAGACCAAACCATGAGAAACGAATTTTCATGATGAAATATGCCTTTAAATTCAAAGATTATAAATTTGATACATATCTATATTTTTTAACTTGGACTTTAGAGCCTACTAAAGATTATTTTTTTAATCCTACAAAGTAACGGGCGCAATTTCACATGTTTATATATATATTTTTAAGTAAACATGTTTATACTTGTAAAAGCTTGAAATAAATAAATATGGTAAGTTTATATTAATGTAGAAAACGAAAAACGTGGAAAAAAGTATGGCTGCAGCAACTTAAATTTGAATGTGATTGTTGAATGTTAGGCTTATTTGCTTTTAATATATAAATATAAGTACCATAAAGGTCGGTGATTATAGCTTTGAGCAAGGAAGGAGGCACTTGTTTACAAGGTACTTTTCAATGACAAGATCCTATAGGAGATTTGTAGACAAGATGTTTTCTAGGATAGTTTGGTATATTAAATATTGTTGTTTGAGAGGGAATGAAATGTCCTTATAACATTAAAATAAGTATTGTTGTTTAAAAAGGAATCATGTCTGTGTAACATTGAATTAATGTTTTTTAGATTTTTTTAAGAGGTAGGTTTTTATTTTTTTTAAGTATAATACTTTTATTAAAAATTTAAATATATTTTTTAATTTATTTAATTAAATTACAACCATGTTCTTAACTATTTCAGAATTATTAGAATTAAGAATGAGAATTATTAGAACTAAATATTGGTAAAATCAGCTAATTTTAACATGTATTAAGTTAAAAAATAAATATGATATAATTAAAATTGAATAGTACTTTTAATTTATTTTATAAGATTAATGTCATACACTTCGTATTATTTATAAATTAAGTAGTTTAACTGTAAAAATTTTGGAACTTCAAATAAGAGGTTTAAGGTTCAAATCAAGTTGTGCATGATAGAATTGTACACCATATTCCAATGATCAAAGTTTGGAACACATATTGGATAGAAATCTAATTTACTTTTTAATTTATAATTAATTATTTATTTTAATAAATCATATATTTATTGATTTTACTATTTACTCTATATAATATATACAAATATTTATTTAAAAAAAAAATTATTTATTTTAAAATTATTGTATAATAGAATTTATAA
This sequence comes from Wollemia nobilis, assembly GCA_028583015.1. NCBI lineage: Eukaryota > Viridiplantae > Streptophyta > Pinopsida > Araucariales > Araucariaceae > Wollemia > Wollemia nobilis. The sequence continues at coordinate 5,632 of JAQPPZ010017118.1, read as the reverse complement.
TTATTTTAATATTATCATGAAAAATTAAACAATCATTACAATATTAATCTTAATGTGTATCCCACTATTCAATCAAATGCTTAATTAACTATCAAGCCTAACATATCATGTATACGTTTTCAATATGATATTAACAATATTAACTAAACAAATTATAACTAATATTGCTTTATTGAATTCAAAACTTTACTCTGAACTTCACTCGCATAGACTTGCCACCATGTAGCCCTTATTTTTATTTTGCATTTTGAAAAAATTGTTATTGGTTGTGAGGTTGAAATGGGTCTCATAGTATTATATTATGATCATATTAGCAACCACATTATTGTAGTATTACAACTTGTATTATCAAAGGTCATATTATTGCAGAAGTATCTACTATAATATGCAGATTAATTTAAGTCATGCGTTCATAATTACTTCTTCATTAATATTGTTTCATAATTGCCTGAACATAAATATTAAGGTTAGCATTGGGTAGAGATCATAGAGAACATGGGGTGGGATTAGATTCATAGTATAAATACACTTGACCCTAGGTTTATGATCATTTAATCCTAGGTCCATATATCACCATAAGTTTGACCTTCACCTTCAAGTGTCTTCATGGATCTATAAGGTACTTGTTCATATGATTAGAACCTTGGATTATGATGTGAAACTCCTTACTCTCGACAATTTGCCCCAAACCTAGGAAAAAATGTTAAGATTAACATTCATATAAAGCTTATAGAAAACACGAGGGTGGGCTTGAATTCATGACATGGTTACACTCAACCCTAAATCCATGTATTACCATAAGTTCAATTCTTACATTTAAGTATCCTAATGGGTCTTTAAGGAGCTCCTCTATGGGATTGGAACCTTAGATTAGAACATGTCGATGAGATTAGAACATAACTAAGCCTAAAAATGAAAAAATAAGCCTAAGCCTAAATGATGTCCTCATCATAATTTTTTTGTAATACAAGAATTAAAACATAAAAATAACTAAAGCCTACAAACATAAAAATAATTAAACATAACTAAGATTAAAAACATAAAAATAAGTCTAAGCCTAAATAATGTCCTCATCATAATTTTTTTGTAATACAAGAAATAAAATTAAGTAGTGAGGATTGTAAGGATACATTTAGGAAGATTTGGGAGATGAGAGATTCTCTAGTAGTGTCTTCTATAGGAGATTTTGGAGATATTGCAATAATATGGGACAATTGAAAATGGGATGGACAATTGCTAACAACACAAAGTAATTGGGTTGTTAATCCATTTTGTAGGAAAGAGGAAAACATCAATGGTGGGGTTATAATTATATATGATATAGCTATAACTACTCGTGAAAGATGTTAGAATGACCTCAAGATATTTTTATCAATTACAATGATATTCATAATTGTGATCTATGAATTCTTTTTTTGGGGGGAGGAGGAGGGGGGCTCTTCTTTGGAAAAGGAGGGTGTTACTCTTGGATGGTCTAAATCATCCATAATTGTGCTTCATTTATCAATTCAAATGATCTTTGGTATGTTATTCCTTCAATATTCTAATATATATGGAATAATAGACACATTGAGTGAACTTATATAGCATAACTGGATAGATTTTTATTATTCAACATATGGTTATAAATAAAGTATACAATTTCTTTGGACATTTTATTATGAGCAAAATTAGATCACAAAACCATTTTTTTTTAGACATGATTATTTCAATAATGGTCATCCAAAGCCATTTCACTTTCAACCTATGTGACTCCAAAATCCTAATTTCTTACAAATAGTTATGTTATGATGGGATGAAACAAATTTTGAACAATCATGTAAGTACAAGATTGTTCAAAAGATGAAATATCCAAAGAGGCAAATTAGGATTTGAAAGGTCAAATATTTTGGTAACATATTTAAATAAAAGGAGAATGAACCCAAGCTCAAAAATTTAGAAGAGATGATATAAATCAACTGAATAGACCAAGATACTTATGTGCAAGAAAAATTACTTTTTTATTATCATAATGTGTTGAAAAAGGAAAAGTCTTATAGGTCCAAAAAATATTAGGAGATATGGCTAATGAAGAGCGTAGAAATATCAAATTCTTTCATGCAATAGCCTAATATTTTTTTCTTTTAGTCACATAAAAATATTTGAACTCCAAGTGGAATAAATATTGAGGAAGAAGAAGAGGAAGGAAATAATTAATTGTTTCAAAAGATTTTTTTTAGATGTTGGGAAGATAAGGAGGCTCAAGTAAGTTTTTTCAAAATATTCCATCAATTATCACATAGATACAATGAAATATTAATGAGGAATATCTCTACGAAGGAGCTATATGAGGTACTCTTCTCTTTCCATCCTTACAAGACATTTGGCCTTGATGGATTTTCTATAATTTTCTTTCAAATTTTTGGGATTTGTTGAAGAGTGATATGTTGGTCGCAATTGAAGAGGCCTAGAAAAAGAAGGTTGCAATATGTGAGATCAATGCCACCTTTATTACATTGGTTTCCATGAAAGGTGAGACAAAATATTTTGATATTATTTGTCCAATAAGCCTTTGTAATAGGATTTTAAAAATCATTTCAAAAAATTATGGCAAACAAATTGAAAAGCATTCTAACTTGTGTTAAGAGGTCATATATTCTCTTCATTCAAAGAAAAATCCAAGTATTCTTATGAAATTATATGTGAAGAAAGCATATGATAGTGTTTGTTGGAGTTTCAGCATGACATTCTCAAAAAATGTGGTTTTGATCAAGGTTGGTGTGAATGATTTAGAAATTGTTATAGCACTCCAAAATATTCTATTTTGATCAGTGGATCTCTTATTGAATACTTTGAATCATTGGTGGACTCTGCCAAGGTGACCTAATATCTCCTTATCTATTTATTATTCTTAAAGAGGCATTAGGGAGAATTTTCTTAAAGACAATAATGAAAGGAAAAATCAAAGGTATCTAAGTTGCAACAAAAGGTCCCACTGAATCTCATCTACAATTTGTTGATGATACTTTTTTTTTAGGTCGTTCCTTAGTGAGTCACGGATTTTAAACCAATATTATCATCCTATGAGAAGACTACTAGATTGTTGGATAATACTACAAAATTAAGTTTCTTACCCTAGATTTACAATGGATTATTGTGGAAATTGTAGGGTTTAAAATTGAAAAAAAATCATTAACATATTTGGGTATTCCTTTGTCTTATAAAGGTAAAACAAGGATGTTACAAAACAACTTTGAAAATTATAGCAATAGCATTAACAATTAAATAATGCATAAATAATATTACCCAAATGCTAATAATAATAAGTGAGATCTAATTACCAAAAAATCAAACATGTAATAATCAAACTCCAAATTTAAGTCAATACAAATCCTTACCACTTAGAGAGGGTGAAGTCCTATGTGCAACAAATGTGACTAAGATTCAATATGAAAGATGATCTTAAATATCACCTAAATCTTTCTATTTATAAATTAAATGAATCATTAACCTAGACCTAATTCTCAACGACTAATGTGGCTATATTAGAAAAATCAAATGTATCCAAGTTGCAAAAAATGGTCCCACAGAATCTCATCTCCAATTTGTTGATGACACTTTTATTTTATTTTATCCCTTAATGAGTGATCCATGAAGTTTAAATCAATATTATCATGTTATGAGAAGGCTACTAGAAAGTTGGATAATAATACAAAATTAAAGTTCTTTTTCAATAACACTACCCTAGATTACAATGGATTATTGTTGATATTTTAGGGTTTACAATTGAAAATATCTTATCAACATATTTGGGTATTATTTGTCTCATAAAGTAAAGAACAAGAAGCTTTGGGATTCAATTTTGGATAGAATTAAATCTTGTTTAATAGGTTAGAAAGATAAAATCTTATGTTAGCATATATGTCTTACATTATTGAGCAAAAGGGTAGCGCACGTAGGCGCTCTCTAGGTTGGTTTAATAACCACCAAGTTGGTTTAATAAACCAACTTATTGTAACCACATTGTAATATTTATAATTGATATCAATCGAAATGAATAATTGCTTCGTCAAATTCTTTATGGTATCAGAGCTAGGGATGATCGCAGACATTGGGTAAGGTAGTTATCATTTCTAACTACTCCAACTTCCCTAAACAACATGGTTCTTGGAGACACTGACAAACACAGACAAATGACATACTACCAGCCAACGAGACTGGAGGCACGTAGATTGGAGGACACTGACAGATGCAGACAGAGGACATACTACCAGCCAACGAGACTGGAGGCATGCAGACAAAGCAGAGTAGATCGGGCACATGATTCGATATTGGAGGCACGTAGACAGAGGAGAGCAGACTGGGCGTGTAGACAGAGAAGGTTCTCTATGTTCCAGGATTAGCCAATAATCTGCTCTCAGTCACATAAATGTTGGATAGAAACATGGATGTCTGATGAGGATTGATGTTTGATCACTCATATGACCCCTCTAGTAATTTCTAGTTAGTTTTGTATAGTTTATTTCTTGAAAATTAAATATTGTAAGTGAGTCTCTTTCTCACATGCACTTGTGGGCACTAGTTATCTTCTAGTTGTCATTTAGGAGTGTTAGTTAGGAAGTGTGAACTCAAAGTAGGAAGTGTGTACTTCAAGATAGCTAAAAAGGATCTTATAGTTAGCATTATTCCTTTCTCCTAGCTTAGAAAGTTACGTGCATTCTCCTTTGCACTTTTGTAGCTTATGGTTAAGCATATTGGATCAAATCCATGATTTGATGGGTTTGGTTATGTATTTTGGGCCATTAGAGCCTATAAATTGAATTGTAAATAATAGAACACTTAGTTGTATTTTCAATCCTTTTCATTGGTATCAGAGCCTAGTTCATGTTTGCACTAGGACTTGTGAGGTGAGAGGATAGGAGATAATTTTTTTATGAGAAATATTTTCTCATTGAGGACTCGGTTCAAGCTCAAGGGGAGCTTGAAAACCATATGCAAAAGGAAGTTCCTTAGGCGTCAAAATCCTCGTTCCAACTTTCTCCGTATGCTCAAGGAGTATAGGAGAAGTTTACCCCGTTTCCTTTCTTACAAAAATCCCTTGGCAGTTTTGGACTACTCCTACGGAGAGATGTGTATTAGGGAGCCATTTGTTCCTGCCATCGAGGAGTCTTGAAGCTAGAGGAGTTCTATACCAGGTCGTGTGTCGACTTGGGTCTGGTTGCCTTTCAAACACTAGTCGTGTGTCAACCGAATCTTGAAAGGAGAGCTACTGAAGGGATCCGGTTGCTCATATTTTTAATAGTTTAAGTTTTCATTATTTTTAATAATTAGCCTCCCTGGTTAATTTTAAAAATTTCATTGTTTTAGAAAAACTTAAATTTTAAATTAATATATATTTTCTTAAATATATTAATTTAGATTTTTTTATTGTAAAAAAAAAAAAAAAAAATTTAGAGCCTAAGGTTTCTTGGCCTTTTCGGCTATCGCGCCAGCACCAAGGGTGCATGGTCGGCAGCCGCGGCTAGTCGAAGTGCGTTAGACAAGCCTGACGCACCTGACCTCGCTGCCCGTGGCCTGACAGCCTGACAGTCTGTCAGGCGTCAGTCCTGCGGCAAACGCTGTCAGGCAATAGCGGCTGCAACGTAGGCCGCGA